>CM046061.1:6528834-6773331 GCA_025215515.1 Schistosoma japonicum
TGAGTAATACAAGTATATTTCACTAACGAAATCAAATCAATACCAAGCATTAAATAAATATCGGCCCTAACAGAAACAACAAACAAAAATACACACCTAAACTATTATAACGATTGCTTGGTTGATCGGGTTTCAGTGAAACGACAAACTTTCATTCTCATCTTTATCTTAAAGGTTACAAAACCTAGTTTTAGCGACAAACTATATTTTGACTTTATTTCTGTTGTGTTGTCGGAAGCAAAGAGAAAGAAGTATATAAACTTGTTTCAACCAAGTGAACACATTAACTTTAATTTATCAAAGTAAACATATTAAGGTAATGTTTTTCTAAACGGCATTTTTACATAAATTGACTATAGATAGAATAGATCAACTAATTTTATTCAATTAGGAAGTGGTATAGGCTTAATAACACGCCCTGCAAACAAAGCTGTTTTGAGTATTTTGTCGTAAATAAAGCAGACAAATGATTCATTTACATGAAATTGAATACTAGGTGGAAGTCTAACACTTCTTAAACCAAAACTCATTACTGTTGCAGCAGCAGCTTCCACGCCTTCTTCATTGACCTTTAGAGCAGTACTTTGTTGAAGAACTTCCACAAATATTTTGAGGTCCGTAATCCCTATACGGTATTGTACATGAAATAAAAATAAACATGTTAAAATTTTGAAATGTGCTGTATAGTGTGGTGCTTATAGTAATAACAATCATCTGCACGATCCATACTGTTCAGTAGATCAAAACCAATAACTTACCTTTTGCTTTCAATAAATGTATACCAACTTTTGATTATGTAGTTTAATAAAGTAGTTTAACTCCTGAAGAACACATAAAATCGGACTACATTTCTATACCCGTAGTCTTTTTCATAGCCACTAATTTGGTCTATCAAACAGACTTAAAAGAATCACAAATTAAAGAAATAAACTGCAAATGCTTCAGTAATACGTTAATCTATATCTACATTCTATGCCATATGTCCAGTTTGTCATTCTATGGGTCTTAACCAATTACTCTATTTACTAAATTTAACAATCACTTTTCACTGCTCTGTTGTTGAATGCATTCATAATTACTAATTGATTGCTGTTACACTACTTAATCCTTCTTTCATTCTTATTTCTAATCAGGACAACTTACAATAAATTATTCCATCTTGTTATACTTAGGTCATTATGCAATGTTCTTCAAGCACTTGCGAACATCTTATGATTCAATGCTGCTATTTTAATTGACCACTACACATGATAAATTTAATTGTACCACTTTGTAAATGATATCGTCGAGAAAGAGTTAATGTAATTGAATAATTTCTGAGCAATAACAATAACAAGTTTCTTTAGATTCCCAGTGGCTTAATTTTAAAGCCAGTAAACAAAACGGTTTTCCGTATTCCGTTGTGAATACAGTGTACAAGTGATTGTTTAACATTGTAATGTATAGTAGGAGATGGGTTAGTTCACAGTAATCCAAAAGTTATTGGTGTTTCTGCAGCAACCTTCACGGCATCTTCATGTGCTTTCAAGTTGCACATTATTTCAAAACTTCAGTAATATAATCTAATATACGTAATTTACATGAATTAACAACAATGGAATAAATGAATTTGTTACGTTGATAAGTATGTCAGTGCCAGGCTTTTGAACCATGCACCTTGTATACTACAATAATTCGCAGAAAATCACTTAGTAATGAGTATGGTGTAGAAACTCAAGTGTATACAGCAGTATATGGGAATCATTGTTAGGTAAACTGCTCACCTTTAAGATTTGCTTGTTGATGATTAAATAAATCAGTAATATACATTTGTTTTAATGTATCAATAAGATCAATCGATGAGTCCAATTTAAATCTTGGTAGTGTTAATGCAACTTGATTACTTTGAAGTTTACTCATTAATTGTGGAAGTTTGATTTTACCACGTAGCACATTGTTAGCATGTTCAAGTTGTCCCGATTGAATTGGTAATATTACAATAAATGTAAATCTTGGATTCTAAAATATTCAATATAAAACAGTAGCAATTATAAATTGTCATAGTCTTAAATGCTTCAAAGTTTCATATAAAGTTAATAGAAGACATTACTTTTATAATAAGTAGTAGTTATAAATATATCCAGTATCCTAGTAACAATAATTTTTGTTACTACTGTAAAGTGTAATTGTTCTACCATTTGATACATAATATAATATTGAAACAAACTACTCATTGTCAAAACCTGAACAACCATCACTGTGTACAGATGAACAACGTTAGTGTTACGAATAATCATTCATAAAACATCATACAATATTCTGTTGCATTCAATGCATATCTAATTTAGATTCATTTGGATAAAACTTTATTAAAAAATTGTGGACACTGAAATATTCATAAACCACTAGGAAACTGTTTAAAATACGGATTTCAATGTTTAGTAAACAAATCAATGTTCAGAAGAAAACGATTCTTTATTTTAACTGTCACTGTTTTGATTGGTCAATGAAAGTGAAAACGTTGATAAAATTCCCTAAAAGGAAATCGTATATTTACACTCTGAATGGAGTTTTCTGCTCATTATAGCTGCCATTATGTTTAAAACTTTGTTTACTAAAGATGGTTTAACAGTGAATATGTTCAATGGGAGCTGTGATGATAGTAAGGGTATAGTATAGGGACTAATCTAAAATATTCTTAAAATATTTGCAATGCATAACCTATTTATCCAATCAGCACAAATTCGAAAATTCAGTTAACAAATAAGGCTATCAAACTAGCGAGTATATAACCGATCCTTTCAATATGAAGTCTTTTATTAAAAGGAACATAACATAAAGAATGCTAAACAGATTTTCAGCCATTGTATATAATTCCATCTAATCTAACGAGGGTACATTGATGATGACAACTCGTGTTAAGTAATCTCGTATTGTTTAACCTATGGATATTATTAAATTCACTTGATCTGGTTGTAATTTCAGGAATCAGTTTAAGAGGTTTAACACTGAGGGCAGTGTTTGGCATTGTTTTGGTTAGAAATAACCAGTATATAACATCAATAGATTAGTGGGCGAAATTCACATCTAAATTTAATGAGTACACAAGTACCTTCTAATTGTGATTATTAATTGTTCGAATGGATATATCAGTCGACAGATAGGAGAGAAACCCAGTCATCAATAATCACATTTATAAATATGAGGTTAATCACATCAATGTAAAGAATCTGTAGATATCATTTTGCGTATATTTCAACATCTAACACAATCTGGTTAAAGAACAATATAAAAACGAGCATACGTGACGCATGAAATGATTGCACTCGAATTACAAATTAGCCAATCATCGTGTCAATGCATCAACCACTTTAAGCCCATGAGAATATAGTATTTATAAAAATTGGATAGTTTGTCGGGAATAAGAATCAATTATATTACAGAGGATATAAATATTCTACATGGTAAATAAATGAATTGTAATTTTATAGTAACTTTGTCGCTGTTAAGTAACAGAAACATGATGAAGAAGTTCATCGATGTGAAGACTTACAACAACACACCTTTCTTCTATGTTGATCAGGCTATAACAGTAATTGTAACAATAAATTATAACCTTATGACAAATTCATAACCCTAAATACTAATTCCAGAAATTGCGATAAATAATTGCTTTCAATAGGACTTCCATAACTTACTGTTAATATTAGCCCATCAAATAAATACAATAAGCTCACATTCATATTACATAACTTAAGGTCAGTAGTACTGTGAAACTGTATAAAACGTTAAGGAAGGTACAGCAGCACGTAGGTTAACGTTGGGTTAAACGCTGTAACACTGAGAAACTGTTGAACAGAGTGTTACAGACTCCACATTTTTCATAAATTTTGTCTAATGAATTGCATTTTGTTTGCCCCAACCTTGTATGATCTGGTACCAAACTTTCGTTTCACAGGGTTGACTGTAGTTTCTCTCAATATAACTAATTCCTTACTATAGAATTTAAAACAAAACCATATTCCTAACACTGAAAGCTTAGTTTTTATTGAAATGTCTAGTCTTTAGCCTAAAAACTAACTCTATTTGTTACACATTGTCCATAGCATGCCAATTTTAGTTCAAATTAGCAACAACTTTAATGAGAAGAAGGTGTCTATCATTGGTTAGTTTGAAAACTTTACGCTGTCATTTAAATACTACGTTTGATCATTCCTATAATGCATTTTAATAAGATTTTCTAAATTAATGTAGTTATCAAAGCTCTCTTTGAGCTTCTTTAAATGTCATTGAAAAAAATGAAAACATATCTCATTCATATAGTTACATGACACTCATACTCTGAAACTTTTTGTGGAAATGTAAATAGTCATTTGTGCATCCTTAAATCGATTCTGGTTGATGTTCAAGATTATGGTTATACTTGAGTTAATGTTAAGGATAAGTTAAATTTCTAGTTATTTTAGGTTATAAGCATAGATTTAGCTATTGTGTTGATTTGTGTGTTATACATTGTTTGTTTAGTACGATATCAGTATTTTAAACTTTTCTCACTATAATTTTTACTCTGTGATGCTAAAAATAAGTTCTCCTTAATCACTTTATCCTTACTGGGTATAAAATGTGGATATAAAATTCAATGGTTTCTGATTATCTTTGGAATTCCTAGATCGTCGGTCGATATGTTACTAAAATGGTCACTCTTCGTTGACAGTTCAATTGATGATCAAGCCCTTAGCTACATTTTAATATCTCCTCATTTTCGACCTTTGGTCCATACTTAAACACAATAAGAATATTGATACATTAAACATAACAAGAAACAGTCAATCCTATGCTAGCCTATCATATAAATTCATAGTTTATTAATGAACTACTAATGACTTGTAATAAAAATATTTACAGAATCTAAGATCTTAGTGAGAAACTTTGCATTTCTGAATGTACACATGGTAATAGATTCATTAGAAAATGAATTAATAAAAAAAGTACAGAATTACTTCATTAATTACAAGAAAATATATTCATTGTGAAAAGGTACTCTGTTAATTCATATTGATATTAGGATGAATTTGTATATTCCCATTGATTTGTTATAGACTGAAGCTGGTCAGTCACTGTTGCTATATGTGCTTCCTGAGCGGATTGCCTCGATATAGCGAATATTCACAAGTATCATTTAATTTGGATTGTGACTGGCAAGTGGAATTCAGGACGCGCGTTTCGTCCTATCTGGGACTCATCGGCTGGATGTACATATATCCTAATGTTGATGTTCACAGTGGGATTCGAACTCAGTCCGTTTCGTGTCAAACGCCACCGCGTACAATACCAGACTACTGAGTCTAAACAGTTACGTTTGTGCAATGGGCTAATAGGTAGTGACAAACGTTAGTGACTGTCCGGACTTAGTAGTCTGGTTGTGTACGCGGTGGCGTTTAACACGTAACGGACTGAGTTCGAATCCTACTGTAAACATCAACATTGGGATGCAGGTACATCCAGCCGATGAGTCTCAAATAGGACGAAACGAGCATCCTAGATTCCACTTGCCAGTCACAATCGAAATTAAATCATATTGATATCATTTATGCCAGTTAAAGATTGTATCTACCTGGATTAGCATCAATGTAGAGAATTTTCACCATTGATTTTTATTAAAATGTTTCATTATATCAGTATATTGGGAAAAAGACTATAAAGTAATCATTTAATTCTTACCTTGAATGATTTACTAATCATATGAATTTTATGCTTTGGAAATGTACCATAATCGATAGTGTCGGTGAGTTGCATCATTGGTATTTTAATTATAGGTTGATCATTTGGTTTAAAGTTAGCTTCAATAGTAGACTGTTTAGTAAATGCTTTATTCCATTTTGCTACAGGGAACAAATTACAGGATCAAATAAGACGGGAATCATCATTACAATCACAATAAAGTGATAATCATTTTTACAGTTTGTGAATTAAGATGATACCTAGATAACAGCTAACAAACAAGTGATCAGCGACACGATAACGGGTAGAGCTAGCTATTCCCCTGCTGTCTAGCCTAGCTAACTACAGAAAGAAGTCCAACGTCAGTAAGAAGCGTTTAATTCTAGAGACAGCCCGTCAGAGGAATAACAAACATTAATCCTATACGTATATATACAAAAAGGAGGATATCATTGGAAATGTCACAATTAGTGTAGTAAAATAGGTAACAGACCAATCAAATTTAACATCTTACTAGGTGGAAAACACAAACTGAAAGTAAAATGGGTGCATTTTGGGTTAAAAACGAGAAATTCAAATTCCTACAAATGAATTACAAAAATATTAGGTTTAAGTGAAGAATTCTGAGGATCTCGTATTCCCAAAAATAATGTGAACATTTTAGATTATAATCTGATAAATAGTAAATTTAATCAGATTCATCAAATGTTTGAAAATAATTCGTCAATAAGACAATTATCATAATTTGCTGTTTGATACTGGATAACGAATGTATCCTGGATGCAGGTATCAATAGATTTATGACTAATTGTATGTAATTATCTGTCGAATAGAGTTAACATTCACAGTGAATCAGTCATGAACGATGTAGAGTTTATGCTTATATGTGCACAAATTCAAATTATCATACATAGCAACTATAAAGAGGTACTCACTACTTGGAACAAAATACATATTTTCATTAAGCTTCTACAACAAATCACCAGCTTCCTGCCTTGTAAATATTGATTGATAGGTTGACTTCACTCTGATGCTATCAATCTTGGGAATTTAACTGACTATTTCTTGTGAAAATAATTTTAAATATGAGTATGGTTAACTATTCAAATGAAATAGTTGAATTACAGCATGATAATTACTGATGACAGTTTGTTTTAACATGAGGTATATATACAATTCATTGGATAAGTTTTATGACTAAAAGCTTAAAATAGAACATGACATTAATAGTTCTTCTCTATTAGGTGATTCATGACAGTCAACAACAAATCCTTGATCAAGATTTTGCACTATTTAAAACTGCATGATTAGATCTCTTATGATGTCTAGTATACTTTACTGATAAGTGCTAGATAACACAAAGTCTAGACAGATTAGTATGGAAGTTATAATTTGGTGTAAATTATTATTAACTGTTCCGCAGAATTACCTTTAAAGTACAAAGTGTTGATTAAGGCAAGAACAGTAGATTTTGGTAATGGTTTCTCCAGAAGTGTTGGAATCAGTTTATTTGTTTTATTACTGACCCATTCATTAAGATATTTTTTAGCATCTTCGTCTTTTGTGAAGTCTACCTATATTTGTGTATAAAGCATTTTAACAGTGGAAAAATGGGTTTTTTAAATTAACCAAACAACGTTAACAATAGATTCTATCTAAGTTGACCGTTAAGTGACTGATTAAAAATAAGCTGTGAAATAAAACCTGAAAATCTTTACTGTCTTTCGTATGAAACAGAGCTTTTCAATCTCTAAAATATCTATCATTCAGAGACTGCAAATATTGGAGGAGTGGGGGGTGGGTGGGTGAACTAACTCAATAATCTTCAGTCACGAAATTCATAATGACTTGTATTTCTCAGGAGTTCCCAGGAAGTGGCTTCTGAGAAATTCTCATGTACAACTTTATTAGAGAAAGAATGCATAATTTTCAGATTTTGCCGATAGCGTATGATGTAGAAACAACAGTCCAGTACTTACTGGTTTTCAATGATTGATTAGAGTTAGTGATATAAAGCCTCAAATTCAGCGATCTTCACTACATTCAATAATAAGGATACACATTGTTGCTAGTTTAAGCAACTCATTCAAGAAACATATTCGTTTATCAGTGAATTTTATATTACGTAACTAGTGTAAGAAGAACGATATTCCAACCATATGATATTCATCCGTGGCAGTTTTCCATTGACAGTTCCTTGATTTAAAAGTTGGTTTTATGTCGCCATTGTTTCTTGATTTCTTGAAAAGAAAATGATACTGGATAACATAACAGTTACTAACTATTACAACACACTATTGATTCAGTTTAATAGTAGTGAACACTTAGCAACAATGTCCTTTTCATAGTCAATCAATTAGATATGTAGATATGTAGATATGTATTTCAAAGAAGCTTTATAAATGTATTCTACCTTGATCTAGTCTTATATACAGTGTAATATAGTACATTTATAATAATACAGTTACAATTTACTTACATTGGCTACGTCATTGTAGAAAATATTTGTCATCCTAGTCAAAAATTGTGGTTTAATAATACCTCCACTTTTCAGAAACATTCCATTCCCTATCGATAGAATTTTCTCACCATCTGATTTTTCTTCTGTCATATTATGGTATAGTAAAGCAAACATTCGTGAAGCAAATTTCTCATATCCACTGTAATCATCAATTTCCAAAGCCTCAGCAATTTGTGTCTTTGTATTACCTCGAGGTCCTTCTGAACCAAGAAGTGTAGTTAGAAGCAAGAATACACTCATAGGCGATGACAAATAGTCATTTGTCCCTGTAGATGTGAGAGAAAAACATTCAAAATTATGAAATTTCTTATAAACAGAAATGTAATAATTTAAGGTTTGATATGACACAATTGATATACCGATCATTTCAAATATGAGATCATTAATCTCAATGACTAGTTTGAATAGGTATTATGTCATATTATGTATGCATTTATGTAGACACATAATAGAACTTGGTACTTGTATGCATCAGTCACATCTAAACAGCACAATAGGATTAACGCAAATTAGTAAAAATAGTAGTTACTTCAATGATAAAAATAAAAACGATTTGAAATATAGAATTTAGTCCTGAGATAAAGTTCGTGAGAAAAAAGTTGCCAAACAACTTCAAGCTTAGAATTCAAGGGAGAATGAAGAGTGGATACACCTGCGCCAGTGTTACCAATGCTAGGTCATGTCATCCTGGAGTATTCAGCCTTCACTTACGATATTTACGAGGATCCCAACAGCTTAGTCTGCATCTATCACCACGACTTCATGGATTCATGCAACGTTTTGTGTTGGTCGCCGTTACCTTTCTTTATCCTACCACAAAATCAATCAGTACTACGTGTTAAGGTACAGAGTGGTTATGCATGCATATATCTCAACCACCTCAGTCGATTAAGATTCATGACCTCACTAACTGGTTCACCATATTTATCTAATGCCTGAGTAGGTGGCTTTTATCCTCATTATTACTTAACTAGTGACCCCAGGAAACGGCTAGCAGTGTTTCGAGGACACCAATTATCAAATACCAATTACCTACGAATGCCATCAGCTCTTACTAGTCACTTTCACATCCATACAGTAAGACGGAATGAACTGTTGAGCGGTACACTAATCCTTCCCTTTCTTGAGATGGATATCTTACCTATACCATAGGTAACGTAATTTGGCAAAGTGAAACTAAAAGTGCTAGTTTGTGCAGTGATTTTGTCAGACCGACCCACCAAGGCTGATCAAACTTCTTAGATAAGTGGTCAGCTGTTTCAACTATTTTACTCCTATCTTTAGTTCAGGTGTTTACGCAGACCAGTTCTAAGGCAACAATTTGCATTCAGAGAAGGAGAAACGCATCTTAAATATCCTTGGTTTACTTTTCAGTGGTGTTTAAATACTTCACCAAACAATACTATGTTATCTGAACATTGTGAGTCAATTTATGGACCTTCTGGAAGGAGATAAGTTCCAGAAATTTTATACATTGAAAGAGCTATTTCCAGTAGTAAATTTACTCTGAAACTGAACAAGAATGGAAATAAAAGACGGTCTTGATGGACACTACATGAAATTATAAGTTTAAATGACAGTTTTCTATACACTCTACCTCGACTAATTGTGTTCGGATAAACAGCATTCACAAGATTCACATACATCTAAGGTATATCATTCAATGATAGACACTACGATAAAACATATCGGTCTATAGATTCAAATGCTGGTTTAAAGTTAAGAAAAGCCATCATTGTCGGATACCGAAAAGTATGTTTATGTTCTAAAACCTGATGAATAGTGAATATTTGGTTAATACAACTTCAGTAAACACTGGCAGCCAAATGAAGATCATGAATAAATGATTAGAAGCAGATTACTTTGTCGAATAAGACTGCATCTAATTTCAATTAAAAAATTCTTTATAATGTATACTTATACTACTCGCTGATTGATAGTAACTAAAAAGTTGTTATAGAGCTGAAAATCAAAAGAGTATTCACATTCTATGTTATTTAAAAACTAACCTCCGCTATCTAATATGAGATACTGAATCATTTGGGAACTTTAAACTTATATTACTTTCTGTATAATCGTAAATCAGATCTATTGACATTGATCATTTTTAATATTAGTTAGTGCTTTTGAGAATGGTGGGGCTGTTAATTTCAATGTATAAGGTATAATAATGTTCATAGACATTGAATGTGCATGGTCGGAAAATGGGAACGGCTAGTATAAACATAAAACACGTTCAGGCTGAAGATCTTCGATCAAATACATTTTATAACCAACAACCATACATCATGGAATGATCTAGTAAGCCATGTCGATTTTAAGCACGTAATGCTGGGCAAAGATAGCGGAACGATGTCTGAGGTTATGGATCTTAAGGTAATGAGATATTTTGGAAATGCACTGTGTATACCCAACAAATGCCTACATCATCACACAGTGCTGACTGATGTGGAAGTAGGACTGGAAAAAACTAGTAGTAGCCAAACCAAAACATATCATCAGTTCACCAGTTCATTGATTGTTTGTTTGAGTTGTGACGGCAAATAGACTACCTGCTCGCGGTCTAAGTTATAATCTCAATCAGTAGATAAGAACGTACAATCAATGGATTACGTGTACTAAGTATATACATTTGAACCATTCCTTTCTACTGAACTTTATTATAGTATCAATCTCGTTAATTTAATTTCATCCTACTAATATGATATGACAATTTGAACCGATAAACATGATTGACTAACTGATAACAACCTATATTCTCGTTTTTATAACAACCTATAAAGGTTTATTTAAGTTGGATTGTGACTGGCAAATGGAATCCATGACGCGCGTTTCAGTCCAATTTGAGACTCCTCAGCTGGATGTACCTACATCCCATTGTTGATGCTCACAGTGGGATTCGAACTCAAATTCATCCTTAAACCTATATGGCCTTTTTTAATGATAACTGCGTTTACCGGCCACTAAAGTTAATGTAATCAGTTCACTTAATCAATATTGTAACAGATTGAATAGTTTTCAATTTGATTTTTAAGGAAAACTCGGTGATGTTGCTATCTCTCTTACACTAATATAAATGAATATTAATGTTTTTTTAATCAATTAACAAAACTTACCAGCTGCTGATATGTCCAAAAGATCACGTGCAAAAACATTGTATCTTGGTTCATTGGTTGTATAACCCATTTTATGAGAACAAATATATTAACAGTTTCTTCTAATTATATAATATACTTTCTGTAATATCAATAATTACTTGGCAGTTACTAAAAATGTCATTTCATTATATTTATTATGACAGTTATAAAAAAACCAAATGATTACATAATGACAAGTGATTATTGACTTTATTTTCATGAATATCTATGGAAGAATACATTTGATTACTTTGATTGCTTGTAAATACTTTATGTAATATTTTTTTCATTTTATCAATCATTTAGTTGATTTCATTTGACATAATGTTAATAAGTTCTGTATTATGCAAACATAATTCATTATTCATGGTAATAATGTCATATTGTTCATTTTGTATTAAGTGAGCAGTAGATAATAACATTGTACTAATAGAATATGTCTTACTTTTAATACATTAAAGTTAATTAATTAAGTTCTATATGAAGGAATAATGTAAGCTTAACAACTATTGAGAATCAGTAAGGATTATGTATTCATAGTATAAGACCTTTCAGTAGTGCTTAACTATGACACTACGAGTGAATAAACTCTGTAATTTTTCAAAATGAGTCTAACATTTAGACCGTAGAGTTATGTTCACCAGTTGCTCCTTCCAGCTTCTGTCAATTCTTATTATTGAATAATCTTGTCCAATGCCATTAGTGAGTAGCTACTTCACACCCCATATGTTTAAAGATTTGATGCAAGTCGTGAAAGCTGAAAGTCATTGATTTGATTCCTGATATGGTTATAGATGTCCACAGTTTTATTCCAAGACAAAACATATATCAAGTAATTCCATGTTTTTGATGGTCGGCTAAATAAGGTCAATCCATGATGCGAAATTTCAGGTCTAAAAAACTCCACAACATTCATTGACAACAAAATTAGTCGTGTTTGGCAACAGAAAAAAACTGATAACAAAAGTTTCTTTGTAGTTTACTTTACGAAAAATTCATCAATTCCCGATAAACACATTTTATATTCAGGATTGTTCTTCTGAAAATAATACAACATATTTCTCCGTTATATAACTATCCTTGTTTGGAAGAAATCACGCCTACTATGGGAGACTGGTGAAATTACAAACCCTTAGACATAATTATGTCACAATAATAATTTTCATTATATTTCGCCTTCTTAGTTAAATGGTCGGGAATCTCCTATACAATTTCAACTGGAGACTGTGATATATTATAGTTGAATATACTGCTTAGGTCAAATATTCGCTTTTTCCTTCAACCATTATAGTGTTACTATCATAAACAGAAAAGGTATGAATAAAACTATTCTACATCTTTTTATGGATTATTGTAATATTGAATCTATTGTGTGTTCTATACCTTAAAATTCATTTGACATAGATTACGTAATCTGCTACAGAAGATTCTGATAAAATGAAATAGTAATTCGGTAATACTGGAATTAGTGAACTGACTATGAATGTTAGCGATGTTTACAAAGTGACCGATAACACAGTGCAAACAAAATAAACTAATCAAATGATTACAGTTGAGGTGAAGTAATTTTTTGAGATAAATACTAAATTTGTTGTATGGATTCGTCAAAGATCGATTCCAGTTGTAAACTACTGAATACCTAGGAACACTGGACGGTCAATTCGTCTCAGTAATGAATACACAATCTAAATAAAATCGAAATAAATATCAATATTTACAAAACCAACTGTGCTCACTACTGACTAACATAATGATGTACCCTAAGTAATAGTGAGAAGTAGTAACTTGTACAGTGCATATGCCTCAGAAGTGAGAACATTAATGATTATCGGGCTATTTCGTATTGAATTAAGTGTAAATTTTACCATTAAACGCGATTCTAGTAGAACAATTAGTTAAGCGTCTTCTGGGAAATAATAGGATCGTAAACGCGATTAGCTGATGGGATCGAGGATGAGAAATGCTGAGTTGTCTCACAGTTAGACAAAATGGCCATATGTTGACCAACTGAGATCAGTCTGTGTCAAATGCAAACAACAAATCAAATTATTAAACAGAAAATCTGTTAAACTAAAATTCGAATTTAAAACACGTTGGAGATTATGTAAGAATAAAGTTTAATGTTGAAATGGTAAGGCATTTTGAGAGATTTAAAAAAATAATCAAAATATTGCATAGTAACTAAATGTAAATTAAGTTAATGTACACCATTCTATTATATGCAAATTTTAGTTTATTGTTGCCATGATTCCCGATGTAGGTTACGAAACGTGTCTGAAGAACATGAGGCTAGTTTCATGGAATTTTTTGGAAACTTTCAATACTAAATTTGCTTCAACAAAATGACCTATGTCAACGAAATGTGTGAGAAAAGAGATTCCAATGGTTTTCATTTATTGTTTTATCAACTATGGTGTATTATGCTTAGAAATATGCTAATGAACTTACCTCAGATTACGTCAAATACTTCTAGCTAAACAAACCAAATCGTACGTGGTAATACAAATAGAGACGGCTCACTATTAGTTAGTTAATAGAAAAACTAACCAAATTTTACTGCTACATTGAATACTAGTTCATCGGGCCTTTCTTTATTCATCATATTTCTATGTTCAACTGCTTTAGTGTAGATAGGTCGGTTTCGCAGGTATACAACATTGTTTCTGAACATTATACATCATGTTTGACAAAATAACAAATAAAGCCTATAAAATTTAATTAACACTTGTTATGACTTCAACAATAGGCTGTTATGATTGATGCGTATGATGAAGTGGTAGATGCGACCTTATGCACCCGAAGACATAATAACGTAGGCGAATAAGAGTTTCTATCTGATCACATCTGCCAGATGCCTACTTAGTCCCAAACCGATAATAAGAGAACTGAAGATGGATGAGCCAACTAGACAGGCATTCCTTTATATGTTTACATAACTTGACCACATAGTTAATCAATTAAGAATTTAACACAACATAAAATAGGGTAACAGTGACTGGCACCTGGAGCACCAAATACACAATCAATCGACCGTAGATCATAAATGGGAAATAATTTACTAACGGTTACTGTGTTAAACAAGAAGATAGGACAAGGAGAACTGATTAATAATAGGAACAAAATGTTCACTTTGAATACAACCAAAAATAATGAAATAATCGACAGAAAGACAATTCTTGAAGACAATTAATCTTCTTTAAGTGCACGGCATATCAGCACTGATCTCTGTATCCATACAAATCTAGTATTCGAAATTTTCAATTCGAAAAAATGCCATGAAACTAGCCTCATGTTCTTCAGACACGTTTCGTAACCTACATCGGTAATCATGGCAACAATAAACTAAAATTTGCATATAATAGGAATGATGTACATTAACTTAATTTAGCATTTAGTTACTATGCAATATTTTGATTATTTTTTTTTAAATCTCTTAAAATAGTTTTACCACTTTCAACATTAAACTTTATTCTTCACATAATCTTCAACATGTTCTTCATTTTATTAATTTAATTTTTTTCTTCTTAATTTTTGTTATTGTTATCATTGTTATTTTACAAATAACAATAATGTTGATATTCAGTTAATTATTTAAACAATTGAACTATATCAAAGGTGAATATTTGTATATTTGTCAATGGAACTTTATGAAGTTTATTTGCAAATGATTCTAATTTATTCAATCTACTTAGAATTGATGTTATAAGCTGGTCAATTTAAACTAAACAGTATTGTATATAGTTCAAAGTACAATTATGTTTATTATATATATAAATTGTATTATTATAATGTTTAATAATTCTTGACTATTAAATGTATGTCATTAAAACAATTCATTATACTTTGATTAGATTGTAGTTAACCGTAGAAAAATAAACATTAGAATATCTATTTCTATCTACTTGTAACTAATGTATATACATTAAAGTTGTATTGGTTATACTAAGAAGTTAATTTATAATGTTTATTATGTTATAATATTATTGTGTTATTCAATATACTACTTAGTTTAACTAGTTATGAATTTGTTTAACTGGTATGTAAGTAATAATAACTGTTTCATTATTTTCAATTGTAAAGCTTCAAGACTATAATTATTCAGTTTTGATATAGTTTCTTTTTTTATCATAGATTTTAGTCTATTTAAATAATACTTAAGACTAAATACTTAGTTGGATAGTGAACTGGTAAGTGAATTTCAAGTTATACGGTTTCGTGCCACCTTTTGAGACTCTTCAGTCAATTTCAGTACATGAAAAATCAACATAAAGATTTAAATACATTTAAGTTACACATGGTTCTCTGTTTAGTAATCTATTTTTGTTTGTTTAGTGATTAGTTTAATTATCTTTTCCCTAGTGATTAAATTAAATAATGCAAATGATAAATGTATTTATGCTTAACATAACTAACGAATACTTAAGTAATTCATTAAAGTAACACTTTCTTGATTATTCTTTTTTTTCGTTGCCTAGAATACACATAGAAGTTATGATACGTCTATCTACTTCAGTATTATTCATCATATTGGGAATAATCTATTCACTGAAAGCAAACGAAGTAACAATACTGGTTTTATTAAAATCATTTAACTATCCATCAAAACAAACAGCTGATGGTAGTTGGTGTGATGATAACACTGAACATGACTACTGTTCACCTTACTTTGTCATCTGTACAACAAAACAATATACGCGGTAAGTTTCAGTAAATATTCAACGTTGAATATTTTATATACGTGGACTCATCATAAAATTTCCTATAGATACCTTATATCATTCGAATATATGTTTGTTGATTGCAACCTAAAAAAATGAAATAAGGTGGAGATCGGTAATAAGTTGGGTCGTTTGTATTTGTCACAGACTAATGTTGGCTGTATACATGTAAAAGTTAGAAAGGACTAAACTGCTATTCTGTTTTAGTATGGCAATGCTCAGTAATGTATGTCCTTAATTCTATCAGAGAGTGAAATAATTATTACTGGTAACAGTGGATGGTTGTCATGCTATAATCTAAATTAATGAAACTGGAATTGTGCCTACTAGACATCGGTTGAGTGGTGCATATCTAAAAGCTGTGAGTTTAGTTTTTTTGTGGAATCAGGGGGTTTACGCAACTGAGAAGTTTCAATACTGGTTTGGTGACACGTAACCAGTAACAATCTGTATCGAATACAAACAATCGAATTGAAAAAATTGTTTGTACTCATAATCAGTGTAATTTCTTCATTATCTGGTTATTGTGAAACGCACAAACATTGAGATCAAATGAATAAAAAGTGCTAATGTTTGAATTATATCGTATATTATGCACAATTCGTATGTCATCATGCTAATTAAGTTTGAGAGAGTATATGATAGGCAAACTATACGTAACAGTCCAAATTCCTTTAACACTAACCGGTAGCATTTACTTATTACGATATGCCACCAATAATGCTGGTTTGTACCTAAAAGTAATCACTCCCCCCCCCTCCCCTCATTTCTTAGAATCATTTTGGAGAACTTTGACTAAAGTATCATGTCTATAACCCCTGGTTAGGAGAACATTAATAAAAAAAGGAAAGAACAATTCTGCTTATTTATAAAAAATTTCATACACAGTGATTCTTATATATTACACTACCTCGTCAAATTTCATCACAAATTCTTTATATTTAATCGCTAACTTGCAATTTACTTTATACTACTTATTAGTAGGCAAAGTTTGATAATGGAATAAGTAAACGAATTTGATATAATACATTTAAGTGACATTTAATCAAAACATAAACTAGTTAGGATACTTTTATATCAGTAGTAAATACTCATCTGAACAAATTTAATAAGTAAAAAAAGACATTGTGAATCACACTCCACTCTAGATATAAGATCATTATTACCAAGGTAAGTTTAGCAAATGTGCAAATTGTCCTATGATCACACAGATGCGCAGGTGGTGGGTGGAAGAGGGGTGTAGGTTGCTAAACGTTTGCATTGCTAGGTCTTCAATATACTTTAGTGCATGAAGCAGAGTACTCCAATATACAGCTACAATGGCTGACTTAATATCGATTTTGCGGCTCGTTTCAATTACATGTTCACCAATACAAGATGATCGTTGTTTATCATGTTCTCCTAAGTTCCTAACAGAGCTAATCTATTCAGACAAAGATTTAATTGTAGGTTTAGCTACCTATAGAAGCAAATCGCAATTGATCTTTCTTATGCGACAGACATAATATGATATCAGGCACTCGTTTATATGCCACTTATGCTTTCTGTGAATTATAGAACGTGACATTTTAATATCAATGGCAAGTAATTGATGAGTGATTTTGTTTACATCTTATAAAGTATAACAAAATGTTTTCACGATTATCGATATAAAAACATTTGTCTACTACTTCACTTGTTTGGGAATAAACTACAGCATTCAACATTTATTAATTTTTTATATGGATTTTATCCATCCTCATTTATGTTAAATATTCAATCTCCTGATACCAATTTATTGATGAAAGAGCATTACATCAATAATATGGATTAGTGTCCACAGATACCCCTTGGTCACAATTACTTCGAACGATTGATATTAAAATCACAATAGCTAATGCAAACCCTCTTCTCTTATGATAATGATAACAATAGTGTATTCACTATATTAATATGAATTTTTAACACTAAAGCTTTTGACAGCTAACTAAAACAGTGTATTTCTTTTTGGCAGTTGTTTTATCTTCTTCCAAGCATACAAGTCATAGATCAGTTTAAAAAAATACTCTCATGATTGTTCATGTTACCAATTTTTAATTTGATGCTGGTTTTTGATGATTGATAGAGGTTTATCAAACATGTCTGGAGAAATTCATTGAAATATAAGTACCTAAACGAGGTAAACAACAAAATACATACTAATATTCACTAAACTAACTCAACTCGACTACAATAGTCATTTCATGACTAACTTCAAAATTTTACTGCAGTTCTATTGAGATATCTTTAAAAGAAGGCTGTTATTACCAATGGCATTAACTACTCATTACTATATATCATAAACTAATCAGATTAATAATTCTATTGTTGAATGCTTTCTGGCTCGGTTGTGCTGATGGTTAAGCGTTCATTACAAAACCTGAAAGGTTATAAATTCGATCGTAGGGTCAAATAATGAATGTTGACTTCTGAAAAAATTTCATACTAAGACGAAATAGCTGTCTAGTCCTCCTTGGTTTTTAATGACACTCAACTTATATCAATCTGTAAAGAATGTTATTGGTTCTGTTAACTTCAAATATAAAGACCACATGATCATTATATAATAAGTGACTACAATTCTTTTAATATTGTTCTATTTATATAGGAATATTATGTTCGAATTTATAACTTTCATTGACAGCTTGACACATACTGTTTCCATAGTTTCAGTAATCGTTTGTAATCTATACACTTGTCTTAACAATCTAAATCAGTTTAACAGTTGACTTTAGATTTTGTTCTTGGATGAGGAGAGTCTGATAAACCATCATAAATTTTCGCCTAATAAATAAGTAGTAAGTTCACTTACATATTAGACAGTCTCTTATCAAACACCTAAGAGTTATTAGCTTAATTTGTTAGAGTGAAATAGAAAAGTATATTGATAACACTCAGTATAAACATCCTATTTGGTACTAAACTCAGATACTACTGACAGAAAGTTACATTTAATGAAATGTCTCATTAAGTTTTATAATTAAGGATTCAAAAGTTAATATATTTTAAGCTCTATGCTAACTATTTAAGAAATTTCATTGTGACAACTAAAAATTAATTTTTGTAATTATTCACAAGTTTTATTCATTGATGATGCAATAAACATTCATTAATCTGTAATGATTACATCAGCAGACACTGCTAAGACATTATCAATATTCTGAAGTACACTTCTAAATGATAAATTATAATCAATCTTTATGTGTAATCAGTAGTCTGTTTTTTTAGCTAAGCATTAAACTTGTGCCGTGGTATTAGTCAACATATTAAAAGTTTATTGGAAGCTTATGTATTTGGTGTATAATTGTCATAGCAACATAATAATGTTATGACTGTAAATGATGAGATTGACAACAAAATGTTATTAAAAACGTCAAATGGAGAAATTATGAAAGAACTTACTATTAAATTCAATGCCAAACCTAACCAGTCTTCAATACAATTATGTCCTATCTCATAAACATAAGATAACTTTACTCACAAATACCATTATATGCACTTTACAACTATTATATAACTGGTTTAATAAGAATACAGGGTTTAATGTAAGTTCAGTCATCTTCATAAATTAAATGAGTAATTTAAAATAATTACATTAATATTATTTAAGTTGGATTGTAACTTGCAAGCGGAATCCAGGACACATGTTTCAATTTATTTGGTACTCGTCTGCTGAATATACCTGCATCCCAATGTTGATGTTAACACCGGGATTTGTACTCAGTTCGTTTCATGCCAAACACCAACGCGCTCGCCACTAGACTACTGATCTAGACAGTCACACTTGTGCAACGGGTGCATAGGATTCCACTTGCCAGTCACTATTCCACTTAAATAATATTTGTGGTTAACAGCTATATCGAGGCAATCTGTTCAGGATGCAAATATAGTAACACAGACTGACCAGCATAAGTCCATAATAAATCAACGGGAAGATACATGTTCATCCTAATTACTGATTACACGATCATTTAAAATTTTATTCCCAGTTAAATATTGGTTAGTTCATGACAAGTTATTTGTGATGGTTTGTACTTTACTGTTAATAATAAAATAAAGTACAATTGATACATTCCATGTGTATTATAAACTACCTCGATGATACCATTTAGTTAAATGTTGTAATACATTTAAGAAATGACCACCAGTAAAAACCAGGATATGCAGTTTAGTGTAGATAACAACACTACAATGTAGGTATTACATAACATGAATTCAATTCTTGAATAGAATCTGAATTTGTTTTTCAAGATAACAACACTTTGTAAAATCTACATTTGATTATATTTTGCCATAAATTAGTCTACTAATAATCCATAGTTACTGATTTTTCATCTTATTCTGTTTATATTAAATGATAGACGTTGTTTGAGCAAGTATACATTTGGTGGAGAAGGTCCCGAATATGAGAACAAGGAGAATATAACATTTACTGAACAATTAGGCGAAAATATAACTAATCCATTGCAATTTACCATGCCTGAATGGTCTGTAAGTGTTTTAAGTAACATATCTTTTTAAAGTTCCTTTTAATTGGTTGTTGTAAAGATTGTCGAATATTAATTTATTATCACAAATTGGTCTGAATTAGACAATCCTTGATCACCAGGAAGCATTGGACAGTTGTTTCGCCTTAGTAAGAAACCTTTCACTAGTCTTTACCCACGACCCCATCAGGGATCGAACCTTATGACTTTAGAAGACAAATGTGTAGGCTCCCAACGGTCGATATTTCTAAGAACCAATTAATTCGTGACAAGTTTTCGCAATCTCATTCATCGCTATCGGTAAGTAACTGCCTCACACACAACACAAATGAACTGGTCATGTCTTTCCACTAGAACTCCAGGAATTACATTGAGAAGTTAGTCATTAATGAGTCTAATTCAAACAAGTTCATAATACTAAATTGAAGTGTTTTTGCTTTAATAATCACATTTCCTTATATAAAAACATGGTTTTAAGATCATTAAAACCGGCGATTAACCTTAACTTGAGATAATCTATACGCATCTATTTGTATGGTGTTGTCTTTCGTTCTTTGACCTACAAATGACCATATAGTGAAACATCGCTGACAACCCAAGTCATACCCTAATCTCACAGATAAAAATAAAAGAAATTCAAAATGTAAACAGTTCTATACTGTGGTTATTCAAAAATACAAATCATTATGGTTGATAATTCTTCTGATTTTAAGGTAAGACAATATAAGAATTCATGTGATGCACAAAACTAGGATATTAAAGTACAACAATGATTAATGAGTATTTGGGAAGTTTACCAAATATTTAGCAATAATGTAAGACATAACAATACTTCATAGATCAATAGGATACTTTCAACCAAAGAAATCTAAAGATCAAATAACTAAGCGATTAATAGTTTCAGAATAAATGTGTAAGGAAGACTTATCTGAGAATAATGTACAACAAATTATTTGTTAACCCCTCCTCTTCATTTCGGTTCCTTCGCAACAACGATGTTGATGTAAAATGATTCATAATGATTCATTAGAATACAGTACTATACTTATGTCTAACTGACTAGCATTCTTCAACAACATGTACCTGCAATCTTGTGGGTTACTCGCCATCAAGGTTTGGGTCCATCACTGGATATCAGTTCTCTCAAGATTGCAGATACATCATGCCAAAGAATCCTAAATAGAATAAATATAGTGAAGTAAAATCTTCTAACAACTACATTCAAACCACCTTATATCAACAACATGTTAAACATAATATCGAGTCAATTAAACCTGAGTTCACAACTGACATGACTCGATTGATGTCAAACAGACTTAACAGAAATAATACTGGTGAATAACGATGTGATCAATCGATCCTTTTAAAAAGTTCTACAAAAGGAATGCCATTCGTAGTCAGGTTTTATGGAAATCATAATATTATCTGTATTCCGTGATAGCTTAAAGTCATTGTTTATCCCTTTAATTAATCTGTTGAAACTTTTTTCGACTAATATGTTTGAACTGAATGAATAGAACTATTCATACTTGATATAATCTTCACTTGCTTTCTGTATTATGAATATTGGCTAGCAGTTAAGTCAATGGTGCGTGTCTTGTTTTACTTTAAATCCATCAGTATCATTTGATTACATCTCAAATTTGATATTCGTCCAAAGACTCAGACATAATACTAATCGTTTCAACGACGACTCCACTCCCCTACTCCACTGAAAAGTATTTTTCGTTAAATTAATGAGTCACTACAAGTTCTGTAGTGTGAACGATGGTTACTGGGTTCGATCGCATCTGTAATTTACTGAGATAATTCATGTCTGTCAATTTTATTTATTTTCCATTTCATTTTCAATAATTCGCATGAATTGATATTAACTAGAAGAATAGTGGCTTTGTGATAAGAAAGTTTTCTCTAAATGGGCCGATTTTAGTGATTGTAAGAATAAGTATCCTGTTTTCTTTGACTACCTAATATATTAAATTATCCATTCTGTAGTCAGTAAGGAAAATAAGAGTTTGTTTTGTAAAACTGAATGAAGAACAAATGATACAATTGACTTAATTGAAATCATATTCTCAGTTGATAGAACAAACTAATGAGAAATTATCAAGTTATTCTAATAATCCATCGATATTGGAAGTTTGTTGTGACTGTATAGTCTAGATTGACATTGAAAGTTTCACAATAAAACCAATCAACCGATAGAACTCACTCAAATTAAAAATAACTTACTTGTTCAGTCTATGAAATAGAATAGGCAGAATGTCGACTAGTATATTAATTTCTCACAGTGAAATAGGTATCACAATAATTGTTTATATTTATTGATAGGTCTAATAGTTAATATTTTGTGTTTTACTTCAAAAAAAAAAACCTTTTAGAATGATACAGTAATACATGTAGCTGTATTCAATAAAGGCCTTAATGTTGTTTCATTATTGGGTCGAAGTGACATATTGATAGATTGGATAGAAACACCTGGCACCAATGAAAGTGAAAAATGGCAAGAAGTATATTTTACAGCAGATGAGAGCGAAATGGCGTAAGTGTTATTTAATCTTTACCTACATATCTTTATTACATGGTATCGGAATCTGCGTCATGATTTAAGTGAAAATTACTTATAGCATAAATATGTCATATTACAAATTGACTGATGTTTAAAAGTGTAAATTAACGAAGGTCAACTCAATAGTTTACAAGTATCATTCTCATATAAAGTGAAGTAGTTGAACAAGTAGACTTCATCACTTATGTCTAATGTCTTATCAACCAGCTATCCTGTGTCGATGTCTGAGGAAATCTCAGCTCGCATTATAAAGTATACTTAGCTTTCGCTAACATGCTTCACTTGTGGCATAGAAAACATTTCCATCGCTCGACGAAAGACCAACTGTACTGCATAACAGTCAGCTATGTCTAATACAAAGTATGAGCCATGAAAATAGAAGATATGCGTGGGCTACGCTTCTTTGATAATAGATATCTTTGCTTTGTAATGTGGTTTAGGTTTCATTAAATGAGCAAACAAGCAAAATCAAAGTTAGACACAAGATACTGTTGGCCTAAGCCATATCGATAAATGCATACTACTTGGTTAGGGTCAGTGTGATAATCGCAATGAGTTACTGGAAACATTGTGTGATATGACTTAGAATCGGTCTCAGTGGCTCAAGTATATCCACTTGTCACGTTCTCCTTTATCTCGAATTCTGTTATTCTTTCGTACATACGTTTACTTGATTCCTTTCTGTTGAATTATACTGTTACTAATAACGCAAATTTGGCATTATCAGGCTAATGTGGTATGAGAACTTGCATCTATACGCATATATGCAGAGGTTCTATATTGTTGATGCTGACTGACTGTTCTTACTTTAAACTCTTGGTTTTCCAATTTATGGAGGAACGTTGTTGCGGTGATTCAAATTGTTCAATGGGTTTTCGACCCTATTAGTTTCCATGGCTAGGGTGAATCTGTCAGTCTGTGATAAAAGTATTCGTCTTCTTTTAGATAATGAACTAATAGTTTTATTTGTATTATTATTCAAATATCATTAAAACATTTATTTTGAGTTAACTAAATTTGGATCTTTAGATCAGTTAGGGTTACTTTGACGTCTAGGTACTCTACATTGTAAGATAACATCTAGTTTGAAAAGTAAATCATGATTTTCTACTTAATACTATCAGTAACCTAATGCGAATGATCATTTCGTTTTTTCTATTGATGAGATGAAAGGAAATATTAATACATAAATTGAATAAAGTTCACTGAAGTTGTTTGTAAAGTGATGATTTAGAAGCCATAATATTTCTGCGATTACTTACAGTTATAATAAGACAATATAATATTTTACTTAAACTATAGGTCATTCATTAGTTTGCATATAAATTTGAACTCGCTGAATACCATGGGTTTTACGTTGTCGTTATGTTGACAACATAACGTTAGTTGTCCTGTGAGTATGTAAAATGATCAGCATCAAATCCTGAGTAACAGCTAAAGAAAATCTCACAGAATTTTCATAAAATATTGAAGTATGTTCATGAAGTAAACATACTGAAATAACAACTCTTTTGAAGTAAATCAAAAGTTTTAGTATGAGTCATGAAGACTGGAAGTAGGATACTGAACAAAGAAGGCAGATCATTTCTCATGTTTATCAGGACACTGTATCTCCGTTCAGAGTTTTATACAAATAGTTTTTAGCCACATAGTGTCTAGAAATAATGCGCTAGTTAGTTATACTCATGTCTACATCACTACTCAACCCCATACTATGATACACTAGTTAAGCCTATAGTACAATAAGTCACGATGTAAACGATTTTATAAGTGCACAAATTAACTGACTCCTGAAAATAAAGTTTGTTGTAACAGGACAAAGAACTGAAAGGTACAATCTTTAATGCTCATTTTCTGTTATTTTGGAACTCTATCTGACTAACGTTCATTAAATATGATATTTGCATTTCATAAATTGACAGTTTTTCAGCCACTTAATAACTATTATCATATCTATTTCTACCTTTTAGTTAGTGCAGTTTTGTTGCAAACCTATTAACCGGCTTTCTTTACAGACCTTGCCTACTCTAGCCTTTATTATATTTCGTATTTCCTATTACCTCTTCATTAATCAATTAATGCATATAAACAGTCTTCATTACTCAATAATGGATTCCACATTGACTCTGCCTTCACTCTGGATTAAAGTTCAATTCTCTGATCTATATTTTTATTTGGAATGTTTTTGGTAACTCTGGTGTTGTACTAACCAATAAGCGTTTAACTGCCGTTTAGGTCATAGCTCTACTGTATAAGTTTCACTGTATATTCCCGACAATCACAAGGTCACAACAGATTTAGAAATCATGTTTCTGACAAGTCAATCATTAGATGGTTGGCCATTTTACTGTTACTGAGAAAAACCTGAACGATTTTAGGAGGGACACGTGAAACCATTCTAGAAAGTTTATTACACATAAAATCTGAACACAAACTAGCTAATGATGTCAGATATGGATGTCCAACTGAAAATAAACAACAACCTAAGGAATGGTATTTTATACTATTAATTAATAGGCAAAATTATAGATAAGCAATTTGTGCACTTCGAATTGGCTGCGAAACGTAATGTGATTTCCTACTCAGTACTATCGAAGTTGATCATCATTTATTATACTATTAGATGATTGTATTAGACAGACCATAAATGGTCAGTAATAATAGAAATCTGACTTAGAATGCATAGTAAAATAGCCTAAATCACATTTCTCATTTATCTAAATACGGTTGGAATTACTTATTTATATTTCTATCGATTAATAAGTAGTGAAAAGTAACATTCGAAATTTGTTGCATTTTCTGTAGGTAGGATATCTCCAGCTCACTTTCTTATTTTCTTGTACAAGTTCGAGATCCAGACTAATTGCATACGTATTAAACGAATGAGAATATGTGTTAGACACCATTTAACATAATTCCTTACTAATAACAGCTTCTGACTGCATATCACCGTAGAAACATTTCGGATATTATTTTGTACTACTTATTAATTGGTAAAAGTAAAAACAAAATTTTCATAATCTTTCAAGACAAATGTATGATGTGACAAAAAATATTATTTTTTTCGAAATGCAAGGATATTACTCAACCATGAATTAACTTACTAATAAGTAGTATAATGTTAGATTTGAAATGCCTTTCAGACGGAATGCAATCAGCACTATCAACATTCATTGTTACAAAATAAAGGAAATAGACTCTCTTCTTCAAATTTATTAATATGAATTCTGATTATCTCATTCTTTCGTCATTCTACAACCTTATGGTTATTAATGAGGGCAATAAATTTCCTCTAATTAAATCATGCATATATTTTGTCTTTGATAAGAGAACTGGTTTTTAGTATCGATTGTGAAGACAGTAGGTCGAGTGACCTGTTTTAATCTTTCCAGTGTGCTTTCCTATGGAGACCCAATCTCTCCTTTAAGGTGTTTACTGATGGTGTTAATAGCACTTTTTGTGACAGGGTGTTTCATTCGCTAATCACTCGATGGAAAAAGCAGAAGCTTAATTTAAGTTTATTCTATTGTGAATTAAAACGAAATATATCAATCCACTGTTGATAGATTCACATATTAAAAATTGCTTTTGTGAATATTCTAGTCGCAAAATGAAAGTGATATTACAAACGCATTCTATCTCTTTTTCAGATTAGATGCATACGTCAAAGTATTTACTTCATGTAAGTTACATGTAAATCATTATAAAAAATTATTTTATTGCAGTTACCAAGTCATAATTCCTGAACTATTCTTTTATTGTATAATCTGATCAATTTTGATATTGAGCGTTTACTGATGTTGCTTTGAATTGAGATAGTTTTGTGAAGAAGGGTATTAAGTCTAGTTATTTGTATTTACTATAGACTGATGTTTGTAGGGCACCACTGAAAACGAGGAAGAACTAGACAACTGCTTCATCCTGGTATATGACTCCACAGGGAAACACACTTTTGATTTCACCAAGGAATCAAACTCAGGCCATTCAGGTTTCACCTCGATCCAACGGGAATGGTCAACCTACTAGTGAATAACTTCATAATGCTCATGAAATTTTAGTGGGAATACGTAACCGGCAGAGTCCACACATGTAGGGAATGAAACAGTTATGCTTAATAACAATGGTCAATCGTTGAACTCTATCATAAATTGATGGAAGTTGAAATTCTACCACTGGATACCGTTTGATATAGCGATACAGATCGTTAAGCGTTATCAGTGGAGACCGGAGAACCTGGGTTCGATTTCCTGGTGGAACCGAGACTGCGCACTCCAGAGATATCTCATACTGGGAGGAAACAACTATCTAGTGCTCCCTGATTTTCACTGGTACTCAACTAATAGCAATCTGTGACAAATGCAAATAACCAACAATAATGTTGAATTCTCTAAGTTGAATGATATGATTATGAAGCTTACACTATCATTCTAGACACTAAAATAATAAGAGTACATTAAGATCTCACTAGAAATACCAAAACTTACTAAATTGTCAGCATATCTAGTTAATTTCTATCAAATAAATAAGTATGGCGACTAATGTTTTACTGCTATTTACTACTGAATAATTATAGATTATTGATTCGACAGTTATGTACTTCTTTAAAATGATGCATACTTTTCGAAACGTCAAGTAAGTAATTCATAGTATCCACTGATTCATTTTTCATGACTGTGAAATAAATTTCAGATTTTCAGAGAATATTACATTGAAATTTATTAGACTGGAATCAATTGTTTACTCAAAAATGATTACTAACTTAATTCCTGTTGCTTATTAAGTGGAATTATACAACTGCTTAACTTACATAGTCAAAAATGAAAATCATAGCATTCGACGAATCTCTTGGCCTGTACATTCCTATCAGCAACAACCAGGATTTTAAAAAAAGATATCTTGCTTATTAGTAAATCACATATCGATCTGATATATAAATACTTAATGGTGGCCTTCAACAAATACGGACGGTTGCATAACAATACACTAAACGGATCATTTAATAATACAAAGATTGAATGTGTCGTGTTGAAAAGTGATGATGGTTACATTTAGTCGATTTAGTCAAAGTGGTAGGGGTAAAGTCGCGGTGAAAACAGTAATGACAATGCAATTAGTGATAAGTGAATTGAAATGGTTTGTAGAGATCGGTATTAAGTAGTTAACTGATCGTTGCGTTGATCGTCATGATTTATCACAAATTGATGTAAGTGCAGATCCTACCATTGGATGACAGCTCAGTGGTACAGATGGTTAGGCGTTTACCAACTTGAAGCCCCTGGGGTAGAATTTAGGGTGCACTACTTCCGAGGAGTTCCGTACTAGAATGAATTATCTGTCCAGTTCTCCCTGGTTTTCAATGGTAGCCGGCCAACAGTCAATCTGTGACGAATTCAATCAACCAAATTAGCGACAAGTTGAAGTCATTGTAATGTAATGATAAATAAAAATAAAATAAAATTGTAATAACGTGACGATATAAATACAGTTCGAATTTCTTGTAAAGAGAAAGGAAAAGGACGAAATGAAACGAAAAGGAAGAAACGACAACCATAAAAATTACTTGAGATATGGTCCTATTATCTGCCAAGGTTAACAGAGAGGTTGAATATATTTCTTGTATGCATAAGTTTTGTCAGTTGTTCGCCTTAATATACATACTACTAACATAACTAATTAATAGTATAAATTAACTAGTTTATATTTAATTCGTATGAATGTCACATATTTTGTTGTTGTTTGATTTAAACTTCAGTGAAATTTATATTCTAATACACATTATTATTTATTCATTTGATTTTCAGAAATACGATAATACATGGAATGTCTACCTTCCTAATGCATATTAGTAATATAAATTACAATATCAAATATACACTATAACTAAATGTAATTATGTATTCTGATTGTTTGTGTATTTGGTATCATTCTTATTTCGATCTAGACAATACTCAATCTTTTTACTGTAGTCATTAGTAAATTTAGAGAAAAAAGAAAACAAAACAGGTCATAGTATCATTTTATTTAATCTAAAGAATGTCTACTGATGATGAAAACTTGTCGTAAACCAAATTTTCGGTGGATAGTAGTTGTTACGCATAGATGACAATTGATGAAATCGTGCAAATATGTAACTAACTGGCTGAGTTAGAAATATCACCTTTAAGAGGCTGGCTCAATCGTCCAATGGTTAAATGTTTAACATGAAGTTTGAAATTCTTGGGTTCAATTTGCCGGTGGGATGGTGAAAGCACCATGCTAAACAGTCCACTGACTCCTGGTATTTAATGGTTATTTAAGTTAAATCAAATTATAATATCAAGTTGAAATTCAAAAATCTTTGGAGAATCTAAGTATAGTTTTCTGCTCTTTAGTCGTTAGTAATTGCAAAATGATCTTAATTTGTTTGGAATATAAAGAATCGGTTTAAAAGGTTTAATACTGTGGACAGTGTTTGGCATTGTTTTGGTTAGAAACAACCAGTATAAAACATCGATAGACTAATGAGTGAAATTCACATCTACTAAATTTAATGAGTACACAAGTATCTTCTAATTGTGATTATTAATTGTTCGAATGGATATATCAGTCGACAGATAGGAGAGGAACCCAGTCATCAATAATGAGAGTTAGAAATATGAGGTTAATCACATCAATGAAAAGAATCTGTAAATATCATTTTGCGTATATTTCAACATCTAACACAATCTGGTTAGGGTACAATATAAGAACGAGCATACTTGACATATGAAATGCTTGCACTCGGATTACGAATCAGCCAATCATCGTTTCAATGCATCAACCACTTTAAACCCATGAGAATGTAGTATTTATAAAAATTGGATAGTTTGTCGGGAATAAGAAGCAATTATATTACAGAGGATATAAATATTCTACATGGTAAATAAATCAATCGAAATTTGATAGTAACGTTATTGCCGCTAAGTTACAGAAATACAATGAAGAAGCCCATCAATTTTACTGAAAATCTGTTATGTGATTTTCCAAAGAATCTGAATTAAGACCGACAAAATCACGTCTCTCCTTCCCCATCCAACCACCCACGAAATCCTTATTAAGATTTATCCACACACGGATGCACATCACAATGGTTCCAATCGTAAACCACTTATATGTGTATATGTAATTCTCTCTACAAGTCTCGTTTTACTGAAGTTTTCAAAGTGGGAGGTATGGCGTAAGCAAATCTTATTTGAATAATAGTGCATAAACCTATTCTGAATAACATCGCAACCATTCGTAAATGCTATCTTCTATGTTGATCGGGCTATAACAGTTATTGTAACAATAACTTATAACCTTATGACAAATTAATAACCTTAAATACTAATCCCAGAATTAGCGATAAATCCTTGTTTTAAATAGAACTTTCGAATAATAACCAATCAAATACATACAATAAATCACATTCGCATTACTGAACTTAAATTCAGCAGAACCTCATGACCGGGTAAAACTTAAAGTAAAGTAGAGCAGAACGTAGATTGACATTGTGTAAAAATCGATAACAGGAGGAACTTTAAACAAATTTTTGCCTAACATATCATTCTTCATAAATTTTGTTGAATGTTATACATTCCGCTTGCCCCAACTTTATATGATTTGGTACCAACCTTTCTTTTCACTGAGTTATTAGTAATTTGTATCATATAACGTATTTCTTACCATAGAACCTAACACAAAGTCATATTCCTAACATTAAAAGCTTAATTTTCACTGAAATTTCTAATCTATTCTATACTCCTTATAAAAGTGTATTATTACTGACTAGTTTAATTCATACTTTAAATTGTGACTTGTATGTTTGTATAACATTAATTGTTTGAATTTTCAATTTATAATCTTTTTATTGTTATTTAATTCAACAGAGTAATCAGTAGTACATTATTATTTGATTATTACATGAGTGTTTAAGTCAATTACTTATTCACATTTTGATTATTAAACAAATCAACCGCCAAAAAAAAAATACATGAGATCGATTAACATCAAATATATACGTGACAACCAAGTGAATTACTGACCAATTTAATAATGACAAAATTTTAGAAAATGAATAAACTGTAGAAAAATGAAACTGACCAATAAGTACAATAGAATACAATGTCACTAGATCGTATTATAACAAAAATAACTTGATTACAAAGTAACAATTTTCAAGTGAACCATATATGATTACAACGACTTAAAAGATATATGACTATGATGCTTCCAAAATGTACACAGTTTATACGATATAGTAGTCATAATGAAATTCATGAATGTATATACATTGGACAATAGAATAAAGCAACATGAGTCTTATATAACCTAATGAATGTAGATCTAGAAGTACTTGTTCTGATACATAAATTTGCTGTATAAACGTATTGGTGATAAGTTTACTTAAAGTTTACTACGCGATAAACTATAAACGAAATAAAAATCAAATATGTAGGAGGCTAAAATTCATTAACTTTGACATCATACACAAAGTTTAATACAATTTTAATTAGATTGCAGTCATTTTGTATTAAATTTATAGAAAAGTGTTTCTTAAAGTGTTTCTTTATGTGGAAAGATACTTTGTCGTTTAGGTAAGTCTTCTTATAAAAATTTAACCTCTGTCCTAGAAGACAGTCTGCTTAACTTTCCGCTCAATCATTCACGCATATACATACCTATAAAAGGTGATGTAATAATAATGCATATGCTGGGATAGACTTTTCCGTCTTCAGTTAGTAATTACTATACAGTATGTGTACTCATTTTCCATTCTTAGTTGTTCATAACTATTGCCAATATTATCACAGTATTGATAATATAGATCATCTGAGACAACTGATAGAATTCAACTCACTCTGTCGATGTAATCATAATTCTTCTGATTAATCATTTTGTGTAGCAGATCTAGAAGTAAAACTACAAGAAACTTCATTTCTACGTAGTAAGTCATCAATATCCATTAATCTTATATAAAAATACGTGTAATTCAATATTTAACTTACTTACACTGATAATAAAAGAATACCCGTAGTATGAATGTAAACTCGAATTATTATGCTCGAAAATATCTCTTTTTATTCTCACTGGGCGTCACTTAATTATTCTTTATCTTTGTAATGACCTACATTGTATTCGATTTTTGTTTCAATTATGACTATTCGTGAATTTTCGCCTAGATATTAGTTGTTATGTGTGTATTTTATTGTTATAAGTTATTTCTCACGGTTGTCTTCAGTTTTAATTAAACTCATTGTAAAGCTCTTACTGTCGGCCATATTGGTTTGTTATTTTGACTGTTTGCACTTAAGTAAATTGGCTTATTCAGTCGACTTTAGAATGAATTGAGTTTGTTTGTTTGTTAGGAACATACTACTTTTCATGGAAAAGTAATTAATTTTATACTCTTACTACCTAATTATTGTGTTATAGATTAATTATGCGGTTTATTCTGATCACCTTTGTTTGTATTGTAGAATCGATTCAGAAACATGAATTTTGAAGAAAGTTATTAATTGTATTTACGTTCGAACTCTTTACTAGTATGCTTCCTGATAAATATTTTTAGCAAAGTTTAATAAAACGTAAAGTGCGAAAATTTTGTAAAAGCCGTGATCCCTCCTTGAGTTTAACAAATTCTATGTTGAGCATTTCGTTGTAGTGCACTTATTTATAGGATTCCCAGACTGCTTGAAATTTTTTTGTCACCTGTTAGATTATTTTGCTTATAAATACACTTCTAACTGATTCTTTGTATTGACTTCTTAATTTGAGTGTATTCAATTAACTGTATATATACATGAAGTAGATTGATATAAAAAATTAAACTTACTTACGATTTACATTTGGCTAAAAATAACGCATTTACAATCCAACAATGTAAATTCATATAACTAAGTGTTTTATGTGGATTTAGTCAAGGTACTTCCCATATACACATAAAAGCTTTACAATACAAGTACACACAATTATCGAACTTAGCAACTTTCTGACAATAGACAACCTTCTGAAACAAGGGTGACATTGTTCAATTTTTACTTAACTTTACGTAATCATGGATATTTTCATACAACCCATCCGGAAGCATATGCATATATAGTCCCACGTAATTGCGTATGTTTTTCTAACCATGAATCTGCTTGTACTCATTAATATTCACAATGAATATGTATACTTTGCTTCATTTGTTACTTCATTTCCTTGCTACCAGAAGTATGTCGATTTTATTTATATTACTTATTGTTGAATATTCTATGTGACGGTTTTATTTAATTGTCTTTTTGTCTTGGGATCCTGTAAAACGATTTAAGGGTTCAAAGGATACTACTTTCCTCTCACCCAGTAAGCCGGCTGGGTCGCTTTCAATATCCACCGCGAATCACGCTCACCAGAGACCAGCCAGATAAATGGTCTTGCAGTAAGCCTTCAACTTCACACAGCCTCTGATATTACTATTATTTCTAGAGAAAAACATGGATTAAGATTGGAAAACCTGTACTATGTTCAACAAAACAGCTCACCATAAAAGCAACAGGCGATCGTCTGGAGATTATCGGCAAAATTTTATGCTTAGCGACATTCAATGATATAATCATGGATGGAGTATTTTATGTAGTTAAAAATAATCTTAACTCGTTGGGTTTAGATTGGTTTGCTGATCTGAAACTAGGTGATGTTCTACTGAGCATCGTATGCCACCGCATTGTAAGAATAAAAGACGAAAAAGATATTACGAAGATTCTAAAGAAATTCGACAAACTATTTACAAAAGTTTAGGATGTTGTACCACAATGAAAGTCTCTCTTCGCTTGACACCGAATGCTTCCCCAGTGTTCCGTCCCAAAAGACCAGTTCCATGTGCTTCGCTATCAGAAGTCGACTCGGAACTTCAACGCTTAGAGAAGCAAGGTGTTCTTATAACAGTATCATTCTCGGCCTAGGCAGCCCCAATAATTGTTGTAAGGAAACCTAACGGTATACTACGCATCTGTGCCAATTTTTTGACCGGTCTAAATGCTGCCCTAGAACAACACCACTATCCTCTACCAGCTCCGGACGATTTTTTCACTATTCTAAATGGCGGTAGTTATTTCGCCAAACTAGACCTAACAGATGCTTATTTGCAAGTTGAGGTTGAACCAGCGTTCCATGAATCGTCTTCGCTATATGGCGCTTTTATAAGATGGTTTATGGATGACACTTCACAATACTAACTGATCACAAACCACTGCTGGCAGTTTTTGGGTCGAAAGCTGGAATACCAGCGCATTCTGAAAATCGGTTACAACGTTAGGCATTGACGCTGCTCGGATATGATTTCGATGTACAATACAAGAAGAGTGAGGATTTCGGTCAGGCAGATGCCCTATCTCGACTCATACGCACCTATCCTACGACGAGTGAAGAGTCGGTGATCGCCGCCATCGATACGAGAGATTATGCTGAAGAAAGTTTCATTTATGCTGTGAGAGCACTTCCTATTACCACTCAGCAAGTTGCTGAATTCACAAGAAGAGACAAAACGATTCAATGAGCAATCTATTATATGCAGTACAAATAGCCACGTTCTCTAGATGAAGATCTAAGACAGCTATATCAACGTCGACAAGCTCTGTGCCTAGTAGACGGGTGCCTTGTGTTTGGGGATCGAGTGGTGATACCATGTGAGTTGCGTCGAGGAGTACTCAGAGAATTTCACGCTGGACACCCTGGAACAGCTTGAATGAAATCAGTGGCATGAAGCTATGCATACTGGCCAAAGAAGGATGCCTAAATTGAAGACGCGGTGAGGAAGTGTGACCGCTGTCAGCGAGCATCAACAAACCCACCGAAGGTTGCAACAGGAAGCTGGCCAAATCCTGCAAGACCATGGAGCAGAGTGCATTTAGATTTCGCCTGACCCATGTCAGGAATCCACTACTTGGTGTTAGTAGACGCATATTGAAAATGACCAGATATCCATCCAGCAGTTCCTCCGACTTCGCAGAAAACTTTGGAAATATTGAGGAAGATATTAGCTTGTCATGGTTTTCCAGAGACACAGGTCACCAATAACGAGTCCCATTTTACGTCACAAATTTCCAGTGATTTCTGTGGACAAAACGTCATCACACATATTTGCCCCCCGCCGTAACATCCGCAATCAAATGGACTAGCGGAGAGGTTCGTGGATACTTCCAAAAGAGCTGTACTAAGGGCAAAGGGGCAGGGGAGCCTAGCAGGAATCATCTAGCGTTTCCTACTTGTATGTAGAAGTACCCCCCAACAGCAGTGCTCCCGGACAGAAATCACTGGCAGAAGCACTTATGGGCGGAAACTAAGAACGATAAATGGGGTGATGAGGCCGGCTAAAGTAGAAAGCAAGGAAGATGACATCTATAGGAACGAAACGCGTGTGTATGTGAGGAACCAAAGACAGGGAAGTGGAAAATGGAAAAACGGGGTAACTAAAGGAAGAGTAGGAAAGGTGATATATGAAATGACAGTAGAAGGACAAATGTGGTTTCGACATCGCAATCAGTTACGTAGAAGGTTTAGTGAAGAAAAAGAGGATGAACCTAACCTAGCATTTGCACTTATTCTTGATATCTTCAAGCTTCACGCGCAAAGAAAAACAATGATTGCAGCAAACAACTACAAATAACATCTGCAGAAAATCAGCCACTAAGACACAGCGAGAGAAAATGAAAAGCTACAGTAAGGTTCCAAGAAAGTGAACTTTTCTCGAAAATGGGAGGTGCTAAGAAGAGAAGAAACTACTTATTTTTTATGCGATTATTCTCATTTTTGCTATTTTTATTTAGTTGTAAAGTAAGCGGTAACCCGTACTGCTCTTCACTTCCTCTGCTTGGACCTTGTTAATTGTGATTGGTTGTAGTGCCATTTTAGTATGCTAATTACTCTAATTGCTACAAGGTGGCTTTTGTAACTATATATACAGAGTTGGGATATAATAGAATTGAATCTACCTAGTGCTGCGCGCATGTCTTCTTGATTTTGGTTTGGGGTGAGTAATCAGTTGTCGAGTTGTTGGCCACTGTTGCAATTATCAGTTGGCATAGACAAATTTACAGATCATAGTTGTAGTTAGTTCCCATATTACAGTAGGCTTTTTATTCCAATATAACATAGTCCCATGCAATTGCATAAGTTTTCCTAAGCATGAATCTGCTTGTACTCATTAATATTCACAATGAATATGTATACTTTGCTTCATTTGTTACTTTATTTCCTTGCTACCAGAAGTATGTCGATTTTATTTCTATTACTTATTGTTGAATATTCTATGTGACGGTTTTATTTAATTGTCTTTTTGTCTTGGGATCCTGTAAAACGATTTAGAGGTTTAGAGATACTTCTTGTTTCACGTAATATAAACTATCAAACTTGGGAAATATGCGGCCGCCGACTGATTATTGCTGACTTCCACAGTGATGATTTACTGGGAGCTAGTACTCAAAATCAGGCCACAGATGTTTCACCTCCTAATCTATTATTTACTGTATATCATCTAACTACACTATCATTAGAAGTTTTTGATATTATTTGTAAAGTTATGCCTAAGTAACAGCAATAACTTCAGATTTGTCTTACAACTTCTTATTTCATCATTAGTGCTAGTTAATCTTAGTCACTGTAATGATATTACTGAAAATATCTGTATGACAAAAATGATGGCTGAAACTGAAAAATATTATTTCAAATCTCGTAATTACATTAAATAGTCTGATACCATCTTACTGTCATATGCATTAAATAGCCTACGAAATCCAGCCACATTATCTAGTAACGCTCTTAAACCTTTGTCTTTATCTAATGTTTCAAACAGACCCTTATCCTTACCGAATAGTCATAAAAGTTTGTCTTCTGATAATATTTTACCTACAGTTGATCGAACTATAGATATTAACAATTTCGTATATTTCTAGTTCTAACAAACTGTATTTTCAAAAAAAGTAAAACACTAATGTTCTTTTAAGGAGGTTATTTATACTAGTGCCAACTATTTCTTTATATATATTACTTATGGTGAATAATTTCCTAATTAAATGTAAGCATAGGCTCTCGTAATTAACTTTGACCATGTTTGATTTAACAGACGCGAATAGCTAATAGAGCTCAGTCAAACATCACTAACAGATCGTGACACGAAGCCACATAAGAAGTAACTCGTTCTCTAGTCAACCAGCCTAGACGTTGTCATCCTGTCAGCTCTTCACTTGCGATCAAATATATTTTTTCCCACCCATCACTGACTTCTGATCTGTTCTTATTCGTACATATGAGTTTAATCGTAAGACGTTCATCAACCTATGCGGCAGACGTAACTTGGTCATATGCAAGGTACACTTCACACGCATTTGACTCTTATCTATTAAAAATGATACTGGTCCAATATATGAAAGTGTGCGATTCTCTTGCTATGGTCTATGTAGATCCATGAAACTACGTTTTTTCTATTTCGTTAAACCTTGTTAATCATTCGGTCGGATCCTGCAAAACCTATAGTTGTTCTTTTTAATACACTTGCGTGACTCCTATCTCTTACTTAACAATGGGAAATATTTCAAATTGACTTTTTGACTAAAATGTCATTATATCATTATATATACCAAGAGAGACTGAAAGTATACACTGTATGGTCAAGCCCGGATACGCCATTACAACTAAACAGATATCATCTTTCTATTTGCATAATAAATGGAGGACCATTTTTATGCGTTGTAGTTAACATGTTTTCTTCATTTTTGACATATACGTAGGCATACTGATGTAAAACTTTGCATTTTGTAAACTCTCACTAATGTTATTCATGTGGTAGAATTTTTATTAATACGTTTGTAATACATATAATCTCGGTAATATTAATCTAATTGCGATTTTTACATCTTTTGCACTTTTCTCTGCGTAAAACATTTTCAAACCTGGAGGTAAGCTGGTAAACATATTTAAACTAAGCCTTGTTCTGAAACATACTTTCTCGTTAATACCTTGCATTGATAATTAAATTTTCGTTATCGTTTCATCGGTAAAATAACTTTACGCCTTTGATATGACTGCGTATAAAACTTTCTACGAAATCGTCTGCTGTTTCATCGTATCTCTTATTTAAGATACAGAAGTCAATGTGTACAGTGCATGATATTACTTCGTAAGTAATTGTGCCTGAAGGAACACTCTGTGCGATTGCTAATCCAGCATTAATTTGACTTTTAAGCGAAATCCCATATACTTCCATACAATCTTTGACCTATTTCAACGCTTAGTGTGCCGGTGTATTAATAGCATTCACTATCAGTATCATCTAAAATATAACGTAACTACTAACAAGTTTTTTACTAGTCCAGAGGCTTGGCCACCATGCTTAAAATAACCCAGGCTAACAGAGTGCGTAATTTGCACGTTATTTTACGTAGGTCAGAATGTTACATCTCGCCATCTATTATTTAATAGAAATTCCGCCAAATAAACTACTAGGAAGAGTCGACCAGTTAACCACATCGTAGAAACCATTAAGACTATTTCTATAAACCGATGATAAATATAACAACCCGAATATGCTCTAGTATAACGATAACATGAGGTTTACAGAAAAATTAGTGTTTATACAGAAACTAAAAGACACGACTGGCCACTTTTGCTTATAAATGGATTAAAGGGAAGAGCACTAGCATATGACTAAGACAGCTGAATGGTTCTCACATGTTCAGAGTCCCTATTATTTCTCTGGTGGAGTAAGAAACAATAGTTGGGGTGAACATTTTTAATGAAATATCAGAAGAAATGAAAATACCAACATGGCGTACAAATAAAGAAAGTGAATGTGTTTCTCAAATGGCCTGAGATGAATTGTTCCAGATTCTTGAGAATTTATTTGTGCAATAATTCATAAATTATAATCAAGCTCAGTTCAACAAAATTGTAGTTTTGATATATCTCTGGGTCACAGTATGTTGCAGTGACACATACACATCTGCAATTTAAAAGATTATGTAAACCAAAAGTTAGTAGCGGTTAATTAATGATAAGTATAATTAAACGGAATGTAAGTGTAACAAGCAGAGACTCAAGACAACCTTCAGTTAAGTTCACTTACATATTGAGCTTCATAGGAAAGTATGATATGGGCGATATTACGTCAAGTGTTTTCCACGATTGCCACAAAATATCAAGGGCATAATGATTGTGTGTTATCTAATCAAACTTTTTTGCATTTATCAACCGCGGATCTGATATTCAACATTCATTAACAAAACGGTAACATTACGGAAGCCGTGAAATAGAGTCAGTTACAGACATATACCAATTAAACTGATTGACTGGGAGTTGACGCAGAACGATCGTTATAATATAAGATTATTTCAACATTTTATATCATCAACGGTTTACGGACCTAACGTTCTGGGAATTTACATTCAAAATCATGGAGTGGTTTGTTGACTCTAGGTTGTAATTGTTTTTCTTGACTTGCTAAGTAAAGTATACTATTACATGCAGGCATTTAAATTGAATTAATCTATTGCAAAAGGAACTACCAAATCGGTCAGAAGTAAGTTTAGATGTGACTGCTATAAGATTTACTTGAAAGAAATATGCTTTGAAATTAATTTACGACATTTTATTCTTAGGAATTAAAAACCCGTAGACGCCTACTCAGTTATAGAAACCATAGCATCACACATAAGCTGCAACTCAGTATTATTAATGTAGTTTACATATTTCTGGATGGATTACTTTATAGGATGCGCAACACCTTACGTTGTATTTGTACATTTGATGCCAATATCGTCAATTCCTTTTGTATAAAGAAATCGTGAATTACAAGCAATTTTGAAAAACAACTAAAACAACATAAAATATGTTGAAACATTTTAAGTAATTATAGCTCTTAATAAAGAGGACAATTATATGGTTTCATCTTGCTAGTGAGAGATGTGATATTGAACACGTGAGCGTATTTTGCCTTTTCTAATTTCGAGGTTGGCTTGGCACTAATTATGCGCGCTACTCCTAAAAGGTCGAACAAGATATTAAGTACATGCCCACAGCGATCAATCACCATCTGTAAAAATGATTTATTTCGTGCTCATCATAGAATAACAGTAGAGAATAATAGAAATCATATGTTTGTAGAGTTTTCTTTTAACTTATTAATTGCTTAGTTATCCAGTTATATTTCCAAAACACACATCTCTAAAAGATGGTAGAATACCTAATCGATCAACGGTAAGTTTTTAAGATACTTGATATATGCGTAAATACCTTTGCTTTGAAATCATTTTTCATCTATTTATCAAAAATCCGATTCAGTATCCTAGAGTTATTTTCAATAAGTTCATTTGGTAATAATTTGACAATAAACTATCGATTCAAGACGCTCATCGTTATAAAAAAGTACGAATACAAAACCTTCATAATTTAACCCTCAATTTTATATGCTTAAAATATGTATATAGAGTGTTGAAATACTAACATATCACTTACAATTCAATTTTCAGGTGGCTTAGTTTCATCTCTTAACTAGGAATCGGCATTTTCGATGCAGTGCCTTTCTATGGCATATTTCATGATGGTAAAAGGATGACTTTGTTACAGAATTGTTCAGATTTTTGGTGCTTGAACATTGTCGACAGAAAAATGTTATCGAGCTGCATACTTTATATTGTGTCTCATAATTAATTTGTTGACTTTTTTTGTGCCGCTGGATTAGTAACCTCGTTAGGTTCAACGTCCAAATATACTATCAGAAGCTTCTTCTTTGTCAATAACAAAGCTCATGCACATACGACAGTTCCTTATATACATTATAACAGGTAACTGATTTCGTGGTCATACGGTCATATCTGCACACATATTTATAAGGGAACCTGTAAAGTAAGTCATATTTTAAGCTAACAGTTCCTTAAGTAAACAGCAGCAGTTGTTACTTTATCAGGGGCCCAGGTTTTTAAGTAAAAAGCAGCCTTCCTTTAGTTCACTAAAAATTGATTGATTTCACTGAAAATATTTTCATGCTTAATAGCTATACTGCCTCAATAATTAACATTTGTGTTCGACTCATCACTATACCAAACTTTGCTTCAACATGGTGAGAATGGCATTTAACTATAACTTTTCCGTAACAGGAAACTGGCAACTTGAAATTATGCAGTTTCAGCCACATCGACATAATTGTTTATGCTATAGAAAATATTCTTCTTAATAAATAAGTCTGTTTTGTAGACAGGGACACATTCTTGGAATCATAAATCATTAGTAATGTCTAAGTTGGATTGTGACTTACAAGCCAAATCCAAGACATGCGTTTAGTTCTATTTGGGACACACCGATTAGATGTACCTACATCTTAATGTTGATGTTCACGCTGGGATTCGAACTCATTCGGTTGCTTGTTAAACATCACTGCGTTCATCAGTAGGCTACTGAGTTCAGACAGTCCGCTTACCACTCATAATCCAACCTAAACATTACTTGTAATTTATAGTTATATCGAGATAAACCGCTAAGAATGCACATATGGCAACAAAAGTTGATCAGTTTTAGTCCATGACTAATCAACAGGAAGATACAAACTTATCCTAATCATAAAATCATTGTTTGCTTTTTTATGTAACTAATATTTGCACTTGAAATCACTTCTGCACTCTTAATTCAAGAGAAGTAAGTTTAAGAGGAACGGCTTTAGAAATCGAAAGATCATATTTACTGTTTTATATGACAGATTGTTTTTGAATCATTTTACGATTTACATCAATGTTTCAATCTAGAACAAGTGTAATCGCTTTTATGTCAAGTTGGAGGTGGTTGATAACACCTCTGGAAAGTGATTTCATTTAAAAAGATGTACGATTAGCCTTATGCTTTCAGGCTTTAAAAATCTATTATACCATTCGGCCTCCTATAATTACATGTAGGATTCTTCATCTACCGATCAAAATAATATCTAAGTGCATGTAAATTAGCGGCAAGGCACCATTGATGATGAATCAAAAGTCACCACTTATTCCTATTTATAATTAATGCATCAAGTTACTTCCACTAAATTAATATGAAATATATATTTTGACTTCTAGACTATATAAACAAAATCAAGTAACATTAAAATATGGTTGGAAGAAAGTTTTAAAACGAAAAATTCTAGAATGTGACATATAATGTGGTAATCGACTGTTACCCAACAGACCTTATTTGAGCCCGACATTAATTTGGTCACTGGTGTTTGTGGCCAAGTGACTGAATATAGAGACTGTAGTGTCGATTTCACTCTGTTACCACTTGTTAGAGAGGTAATTAATAACATTCGAGCAAGCCTAGGCCGATGTTGATATTGATTTTACCCAAATCACATTACTCTAATTTAATGTTTGAAGCATTATTTTGTCCAAAAATTTAACCAGGGGAGAAGTAAGGGCTACTAAAGAACTGTGTAGTATCATCAAAACTCATCACAAAGAATAGTCAGCTGACTAAATGTTTTTTAACTCATGATCTTGAAGTATATTGTTGTTGGAAAACGTTTTTAGTACAGTGCACCAGTTACACAATACTACCCGAATTTTTGATAAGCTTTACTCGTTTTTTAAAATAGTTGCTAGTAAGAATAGTGTAAATTCCGATTACTTTCATCACGTGGACCATTAGGAGAATTAGGTTTTTCGTTTCTTATCTTTCAGCTCTAAGCAGTTTCATCTGAGGTACATTAAAAAATAATAGAAATATTAAATTAAATACTTAGATGATAAGTAAATCATTTATTGCCAAAATGTTAATTAAAACTCTTTAGTGTACTTGATCCGATGCTGTTTATTTTTCAGAACATAACATACCTTCAACAGTGGTAACAACGACCATGTAAACTTTTCGTAAATCTACGGTTTCAACTGTTCCGCAAACTTTTGGCTTTCATTTACATAACAACTGTAGAATTTTGTAGTTTATTTATTCGTCCTGTAGCAATTTACTTAAACTTTCTTTTTAGTTATATTTTTCATACCGTACATTAATAAAATAAATAATAAATCAAAGTTAAATGTTTTGAAATCTAAGACTAAATCAACCAGTTGTATATGACACAGTAGGAGTATGTTATTCCGCCTTTAGAGATTTTATATTTAAGCTTTATACTGAACTTCATTAGCTATCAACGATATTTTTCTACATTTCGGTTTTTATTTTAAGTGGTCAGAAAAAAATCCTTGAACTTGTTTTCATGCAGCTTGGCTTTGATTAACATTGAGTACCTGAAAACATCAAGTAAATTAACTTTGAAACCTCAGATTATAAATGATTAACATTTGCATGGATAAGAACACCAAACAGTGAAGTCGCATTAGTTGCACTCATTAAAACCAAAAAGCTTCTATTCATTATTGTGGGAATGACAACTACCTATATGTTACAAATATATTATGCCATTAACTTTGTAATAGGCTTATCAATAAAAAAATTTATTTCAGTTGTTTTTTCATATCTGTGACATAATGATGGTGTTGTAATAGTAAGTAAATGTAACCATTCCTCTGGTGAACGAACTTTGAAAGCAGAAGGGTTTTGCGCTAATTATAATATAATACTTTATGCCAGATCTCTATATTTTATCAACAAATCATGATTTACTCAGTAATTTTAAAGCTAATATGACATTTGTCATTACCAAGTTGCTCGTATAGTAAAATAATTACTCATTCTATAATATCCAAAAATGCAAACTAGATGATAATAACCTTGTCGACCAAGTAGCATGATCCTGGGTTCGAAGTGAAAGATGCTTGAAACTGGTAACATATAGTCTTTTGTCATTAGTAATTTGTGCATCAGCCCTGTGGTTTTAAATTTTCATCGTCAGAAACTGGAAACATTGTGGCAGGCTAATAAGTCTATATATTACTGGGATCGATAGTCCCGTCCACCCTTTTCGTAGTCACATATCAGAGATTTTTATTGTTTCATTTCTGGTTTATTTCTTTTCTTCATATATTAATAATAGACCTATGTTCATAATTGTATTATCAAGCCAATTTCACTTTTCTGAAGATCTATTATATCTATGACGCCATTTAATTCGATTTTATCAAATTCATCTTCTTGACAATTTCACATTCTGAACAACTTAATGTTATCTAAACAACACAAGATCAACGAGATTTTCAAACAGCCTAAATTTATTATTATTATTATTATTAATTGGAATGCATTTAAATCTTCTGGTTGATTTGTCATGGATTAAAAATGATTATTCCTTGTTACTGTATGTGTATCCCAAGCGAAATGCCGTGACACATCTGTACTTCATAAATACGATTAGAGTTGGAATGTATCTGGCAATGTGGAAGCTAGGATTATAGTTTCGTCCAGGTTTGGGACTTGTTAGCAGAATGTACCTGAATGCCATTGATAATGTTCATAGCAAGGCTACGAATTCAGTTCGTTTCGTATTAAATGCCACTATCACAATCCAACTATAATCATATCATTATTATTATATACCCTAAATAATCCACATTATTCACTTCACAATCAAGCATAAGAATCATAAATGTAGGAAGAGAATGTTGAATATTTGGCGAAAATAGTAAAATATCGATGAGAGGGAAGTTAAATGAAGAGAGTGTAACGTCTCAGTTATCACTAACCAAGAATATTATTAACTGAATGATTAGATATAACAAAGTTGGTAATTTCCTAAATTGAACTCAAAGTAAAGCAATTAAATCAGAATTTTCACAAATTGTGTTGAAACTACAATTACTTTGTACAAACGTGATATAATTTTGATTCAATAACCAGAAATAGAGACAAATTGATGCAGTGGCTAAGAGATTACCATTTAGTCTCACTTTTTATTATATTTTAAGGGCTATATTAAGCAAACGATACTTACACATCAAATAGAAAATAACATACTACTGAAGATACTTAGATAATATCTTTATTGTTTGTAATAAATGAATTATGTCTCTAGTTTGTTTCAGTAATTCAACGACGTACATGATAACATCAAACTTACAATCGAATCTGAACACACTAGTCAATTTTAGCTACTTAGATGTAACCACAAAATTAATAGATAATAGTAAGATTGAGGATTTATATTTACGTTTTAGTAGTTATTGTCTGGTGAATTATAAATGTTGCTTAGTCAAAACTTCATTCAATAGACTCAGAAAGTTGTGTTAGCTAGACGAAAGCAGAAGAGTTTTCATATAGTGCGAAATATCTAAAAAATTAGTACCCTTAAAAATGTATTATAATGTTTATTAAACAATTCATAAATGACCCCGTACATACTATAGTAAAGATAAAACTTGCTTTCATCTGTCCTCTATTGGAAGGAGATGAGATTTCAGGTAGAACTGATAAAGAATTCAGGCAGTACTCAAAAGGAGCTTCCTCGAAGCCTTATTATTTTCATTATATAGAACCACTTGTTCTTTAAACCCAACGAAAGTAGATCAGTTCATCCCTAAAGTTACTCGCAAATGTATTTATCAATCTACATGTATATGTGTTAACAAGTACTTTAATGGTTCGGAAGAAGGGCTTTGACCAGGTTTTCTGAACATATTTCATGAAACCTACATATGGACGTATGAAAAACATTTCTGTGTGCAATAACTAAACACTACTGACAATGGGCATATATTAGTTATTTTAAAACTTATCAATAAGCAAAAGACACTACTTTTACTCCATTTTGTGAAGGCTATTCCCATCAAACACTTTCAAACTAACCTTGGCATGCAGGAATAAAGCTCACCTAACCTCTCTTAGAGATTATGAAACGTGTTTAGATTACACTTTTTTTTCATTTTATTCTACTTACTATCATCCATGGGGTCATTTTAGAATATCTTTTACCAATCAATCGATTATTAATATTCTTGATTAATGATAACCGATACGTCATACTCTTTTCACTTAACTTTCCTCCCTTTTTATTGGATATTTTACTAATTATACCACGGTGTAGGCAGCCGGGAAGTGACAACCGCCCTCATACCCGCAAAAGCACGAGAGTCCAAATTGGTCAAAATCAAATCCTTTAACTGACAGTTGCGTCTCTGTGCTGATGTGGTATGGCAACCTGAACTGATGTACGTACGTACGAAGTTCTGCGTTGTATCTGTCTTTCTATCTTTTATAACTTTTCTGTTCCATTATGAAATGAATTTTATTAATTAATTAAGAAAATAATAATAATTGTAATTCCAAGCCTTTTGTTAATGATGAGTAGCTACAAAACATGATGAATTCATTGTATCCTATAAAATCTGTTTATTTGGGGTTGATAAACTATGTTTAAAGAACTCATTGTAAAAAATACGAATACTAAGGTTGAAATCAATCATCACATAATTTCTAAAATTAAACATCAGCTGAAATGGGTGAATATAGGTGAAATAGGAGATGAAGTGGTAGCAAAATTACATTTTGATCAAGCGTTTGTAGTCAAAGCCTGAATTCTACGTAAAATGAAATCGACTATGGTAGACTTTATAAAATGAAGTGAATGATAATCAAAATTGGTTACATAGTAACAACATTGTGATTTCAATGCTAACATTTGTATATTACAAATGACTCAGAAAATTTATATCCAATTATTATTAGGTATCTAAATGATGTTGTATCTGCCTCAGAATTGGCTATTTAGTGACTAATAAATGTAGAATCTGATGAGTATTTATCGTAAAGAATATTCTACATTCAAATGTCTTAGTTTTTTTTTGATAAACTATGAGAATTAGTTAAATAATAAAAAACTTGTCATTACAAAATTATCGTCATCTGATAAACATTTTCACTTTCCAATGTACAAGTAGTATATAGAATCGATGGCCTAGATTTAGTTCATAAGAAATTATTCAAAGAACTACAATGAATTCAATGTACTCTGAAAATGCTGTCCTTCTTGCTATATCTATACACTGCAGCTATCAGCCTTTTTTATAGATTGTCTAAACTTTGAAAAAACGAATTTATTGGAATTCAACTATCTTCAATAGAATGAAAATTTGTTATTATGGAGACTGTTGACTGTTAATTTGATACCACGAATTAATCTGAATTTAACGAATATAAACCATCAGGAGACATTGGACAACGGTTTCATCTTAGTATGAGACTCTTCAGAAGTCAGTATCCTCCACTCCACCAGGAATCTAATTCAGGATCTTCTGACTCGGTTGCCTTACTATTAGATCACTGATTATTAATATGATTATAAAGGCTCATAAATCAGATGAATTTTTATACTACTAAAAACAATAGTAGTCACAAGACATTAAACTGTAATATCTTCATTTAGGTAATAATGATAATGTTAATTATAAGCAAAAATAAATATTCGTATTAATTCAATATTGTACTGAAAGGTAATAGTACAAAAAATCAAACTTATGCCAAAAGGTAATTAGAAGATAGTACTATGTATTTGTTGACTTTATAAATAGATAATACAATAAATTTTCTAAATTCTGGAAAGCTTTAGTTGAGTGAACTAGTCACAGATTGATATTGGTAGCGTACCACTGAAAACCAGGAGGCATAGGACAGCTATTTTGTCCTCAAACGAGACTTCTCAGTAGTGTACACCCTATATCCCACGTCATAGGCATCGGGTTGGTGAATGCTTAACCCTCTGGTTCATCCATTATCATCGATGATAACTGCCTCACTCCGGACGAAACTAAACTCCGCTAGTCATGACTTTTTACTAAAGCACCAGGAACATCCTGAAGTTGGCCACTAGTAAACTGATTATTGTAATTGAATTGAGATGATTTGTGGAAATTGTTATTAAGTTCCAGTTGATTGGATTTGTTACAGATTGATTAAATGAATGAATTTGCATAAGTTTCACTACTTTTCTCATTTGTAACAACTTTCTGTAAAATAATGATTGTGAGATATTGTTTGATTGTATAAACTGTAGAGTTACAACACATTTATTATGCTGATATCATATGAATAACCGTACTTGTTTATTTGTAATATGGATTGAAAAAATATAGTCTATTCAATCATTTACATGTCTATTTATTTTAAAAGTTCATTTTCCACTACACTGGTAATTTCTTTCTTTATTACTCCCTACACTATTAATCTCATCAGTAGAAATACAACACTCAATATAACTGCCAATAAAATGAACAACCTCTTGTCACCGAGACACAATATTTCAAGGGACAAACTGTTAACTGCACTTGTCCAGTAAAGTTTGAGATTTAGATGCCTAAATAATAGACGCGGAAATTTTGTCCAATAAGTCAAATCCTTCTTAGGGTTTTGAAATTATTACACTACATAACTGATGAGCATCACCTTCACATATTGTACTCATGAAATTGTTGTCTCATCCACTAGATTAGCTTAGTATCATTGATGTAATTATTGAAGAAGACCGAATAGCGGTGCATTGCAGACGTTGTAATGTCAAAGTTATTATAATTGCGTCTTGTTATTACATGATATACCATCGACATCTTCCACGGTAAAACGCATACAGCTGATCTTAGTGTATCACGGAGAGATTCTGCGTTAGAGTTAGTTTAAAAGCCAATCAGGCATCAAATTATAAGCTATGCTAACAGAATAGACTTTGACCTGGGCGTAACTCCTTATACAGCTTGGTTATCTTGACAATATGTGAGTTGATCTATTTTACGTTCTTCATCTAGGTATCTGTTATGACTCGTACTTTATAGCTTGACTAGGCACAGACAACTTTAGCACTCGAACGACTTGAACCCTTCTAGTCGCAAATGTAGAAGACGAGTAAACAGGAATCTTTATTCCAGTAAGAGAGTAGGAGTGAGTTATGTACAAAGTGAATAAAATGTATATTCACTTTTAACGTTAAGAATGTATCCATAGTGAATGTCAAAGGTGACATTTAGATCCATAATTATGAGTGTTGATGAGGTTCCAAACCTTATATATATATATATATATATATAAATTTTTAAAATTTTTAATGTCCCAACAATGGTTTGATGCTTATACATACAAAATAGTTATTTCGATATGAATGAAGCTGGAGCGTGTTTGGTAATTTAGATCCAGATGGCGCATTTCGTCGTCTTTAGTGGTCTATTGGATGTAACTGTATCTTAGTGTTGATGTTCACACTAGGATTCGAACACAGTTTGCTTTGTTTTAAACACCACTTGTCCAGGCAGTAAAATTTATTTAACGGTGCATATTTAACATAAAATTCACAATTGTGAACTATATTTGTATTGAAGCATTTTGTTTGGGATACACATATGGTAACAGAGGCTGATCAGATTTAGTACAAAATAAATCTACGGAAAGATGCGAATACCCTAAAGTCAATCAGTAATTAGTAATGATTTGTAAAAATAAAGCAAAAGCTTTATGGCGATGGAATTATAGTTAGCATGTATAAACAAACAGGTTAAATTTTGACAGATATGGATACTTATCTTATCTTACTTATCTTGGAAGCCTTATCAGTCCTGATGGTCTGGTGTCTGATGAAATCTCGGCTCGTATACATAAGGCCCGATTGGCTTTTGCCAACTTGCGTCACTTGTGGCGTAGGCGAGATATTCGTCTACTGACGAAAGGACGCATTTACTGAGCAGCAGTCCGATTTGTTTTACTTTATGGATGTGAAACATGGCCTTTAAGGATAAAGGATATTCGTAGGCTCCTAGTATTCGATCATAGATGTCTCCGAAACATTGCTTGTGTTTGCTGGGACCACCGAGTAGGCAATGCAGTGTGTTAGGAATAGAGTACTAGGTAAATACAGTAAGTCTATTGATGAAGTAGTGAATCTTCACCAGCTGAGGTGGTTAGGACATGTGTTACGTATGCCTGACCACCGTCTTCCAAAATGAGCAATGTTGTCTGTTGTAGAAGTAGGCTGGAAGAAAGCTAGGGGTGGCCAAACGAAAACATGGCACCGATCCATGAAGTCATTGACAATTAGGCTGATTCATGTTAATAGATGCAGACTACCTGATTGGGGCCCACACGATGAGCGTAACAAATGGTTAGAGACTTTAGGTGATATGGCTCAAAATCGTTTGCAATGGCGCACGTTCATCCACTCCTTGTCTTCCTCCAAATTCTAGATTTTGAGCTTCTCATAATTTTCTCTTTACGAAATCACTTCTTTTGTTTCAAATCTTATCTCTGATCTCTATGCCTTTCCATTAGTACTTACTATGTTACTACCTTCCCTACTCTGGGATTCGGTCCGACAATTTAATCTTTTTCAGCTTATTTGAGGCATGGCAATTTGAACTGATGTACGCATGTACCGAGTTCTACGTTGTAACTGACTGACTGACTGGTTGAATGTTGTGATGACCAGTGGTAAAAAGACATCCTCGCTTATCTTTATCATAATTCAAAATCAGCATTCAGAAATTGGAATTGTATTTTATAAATCACATTAAGATTAGTGGCATATACCCCTTATGACTATATCAATATTAGGAGTAATGCATAGAAAGATTGAAAGTATGATAAGACTATTCCTCAAATCGACAGAAAATCGACTAATGCAATAAAGATTCTTATCAGGGAAAATTTTCTGGAAACCTTATTCTTTGAATTCAGTGAATAGTAAAACATGAATCATCATTAATTCTGATTGACACCTCTTTATATTCATTAACATTTGAGTATATCAGTGTAATTTACATCAGGTGAATAAGATGATATCATCAGATGTTTTCTGAACGTTTGGTCCAGATTTACACATCAAACATTTCACTTCAATATGACATGATCAATTATTTTCCTTTATTGATCTGATTGTACATACTTCGTACTACGATAAACATAACATTATCACTACACCGTTTCTAAAGGCATTTCTACATCGTAAGCGAAAGTTACTCAAAGTGGACACTGTTGTGAAATGCATCAATATTCATATAAATTAGCTATTCGCTTAAAAACTCGTATAGCTACTAAAAATGCGGTCATGATTATGAAAAGTGCAAACCGAATGCATGTCATTAGTACTGATTTACTTCACATACTTTAGATCTTCTAGACTTTACCAGAGTTCAGAAATCTATCTATTCTTTCAAGAAATCACATAATAAAAATATACTTTAGTGTTCCAAAATACAAATTATACCACTAAATAGCTATCATATTTCAATTATAGATTCATTTAAAGTCATATGTAAACTCTTTAATGCTTAGTGTTTGGTTGGCTACCAGAGACCTAGACGTAGCTTTCAGAAGCTCTGAAGCTGCTAAAGATATTCCATTCAATCAACGTTCAACAGAATTTCGGTGTAGAATATACAGGCTAGATAATAGCTTAAGACTACTGTTTCAGGATTGAATGGATTGTAATGGTGATTTCATTTTCAAAAGAAAACTTTTAATACGCATTTCTTCTGTCTTCTCACTTGGAATTTGGAGGGTCCAAGGTGTTTGAGCACAGAAACTGTATCTAGTATTATCAATAATCGAGTGACCTACATATTACTTAGTTATTGTTAACAGTGAACGGTAACCTAAGGTCATTCACGTGAATCACCCGTAGATTTTCTCTAACCAATAGGAGATATTTTTTTAGTTATAGTTCACTTAGTGAATGGCTTACAATGTAATGCGAACAATTTAATTCAATATAACTAACCCAGAATCTTATCCGTTTTGATAGAACAAGTGATTTTATACTGCTGGTAATCTAATATCATGTAATACAGTTTCTTATTTCAATACTAGTGACTTTACTGACTACAATATTGAATTCATTGAAATCATTGTTAAGTAAGCATTCCCGCTGTTAATAGGCTCTATGTTAATGTAATTATTGTTAACTGTCATTGAATAAACTTGTTTGAGTAAAAAGATGATAAAGTAAAGGTGAACACATGTTAAAATAGAAAAAGGGAGCTTAAGACCATGATAAAATATGTGATTGACTATAATGCTTCGGATAACAAAGATGGAGCTTGAATCAATGAATTGCCAAATCCTTTACCCTTGACAAATTTCTCATCAAAAATTCATGGAAGCCAATTTATATAACTTTTGAATAAGTGTGGATGAGATTTTTAAAGGTGATAGGTGACCTAGTATTAACTAAAATGTTGACTGATTTGTTATACACTTTCAGATAGACTTCTAGAGTATTAATTTGATATGCGTTTAGCAAGAGAACTATGTATGTAGCCATTACCATAGGACTTACTAAAGTAAGTAAACTGGTAGACAATAATTAAGATGGTACAAAGCTGTATTTACTCCGTGACCATGTATCAAGTTTAGAATGCAGTCCATCGAGCAGCTGAACAAAACTTCTTTTCCAAAGATTTCATCATTTAACTTTCACATTTCTGTGAAGTTATGTCTCATTTAAATACAATGTCATTGAACTTGACATTCTTCTTCATTAATAATATCCATTCTCTCCGGCATTCCGGTTCCATTTTACTAATGATGAATCTGAGAAGAATGCAGTTTTCAACAAGTATTTGTAGGTTACTAGTCAATTCTTCGTGGATTGTGTACTCATTGGCAATTTGAAAGTTCTTGTTCCTGATGTCATTATGGACTTAGGTTGGCTATACCGTATTGCTACATGTGTATACTGAGCCTATTTCCTTAACCCAGAGATAGCTGTGACCCTAAAGCAGGATCTAGGACAAGTGTTTGTTTTATTGGAAACTCGTCAGTTGGATGCGTTTTCATCCATGTTGATGTCCACACATGTACTCCATCCCAGTCTGTTCTTGCTAGGTGCTACCATATTCACCACTAAGCCACTGAATCAGTATTATGACGTCAACAAAAGGCTGTTATTATTGATGAGTATGACCATGTAGTTGACGCGATCTTGTGCACGTGAAGTTACAATAGTAACCGCCAATGTGAATTTATAGCTGGTCACTACACGCCTACCCTATTCCCATTTAGTCCCAAGCCGAAAATAAGAGAACACAAGATTGATGAATCAACTAGACGGAATCAAATTATATTTCGTACAATCCTTTATATGTACATAAAAATCTGGACTTACATTGTTGTGCAAATGGTATGTATGTATAATTTAAAAGTATTTGTACACCTCCCACTCCAGTAAGGGAGGTGAGAATCGATAAAAAACAGACTGAGTTTCAGTCCCAGTGTCAATATCAGCAATCGGATGCAAGTATATTTGGTTGTAGAGTTCTACCGCACAGTTTACTTTCCTGCTAAAATCGAACGTTTATCATACTTTGTCCTGATTGTTTTACCTATCGAGTATGATGAATATATTAGGATTCTCTTTCTGCCTAGTGGAACTCATTTGTGTAGTAGTTACTACATTATTCTTTCGATGTTAGCCTAATATATGTCGAGCTTTGTTGGGAACAAACCGATCTTCTTAATAACAACAGATTGGAGAAACTAACATCTACATTTTAACTCTGATTTTAGTATGAAAGGCAACAACTAGTGGCATATTTAATTTATAATAACCTAATTTCGTTAAAATGAAATTGAATATTTAACAATGTCTCCAATTGTAATGATTTTTTTTCTAAATGTTTCCTTTGTTTATTTTTTCAAGGGATGTGGGAAGAGGAAGATGTAATTTTAGTTTGTAACAGTGATCATAAACAATGGATTTCAAATCTTTTCCAATTTCCAGTTTCGATTATCAAATTGTCATTGCTTCAGGCTCTTGTCATTCATAATTTTGATCTATCACTTTCATCACTAAGTGTTATTCTACTTGATGTGCTTACTATGTCATCAAGTCACCCTCCTTTTTTTTATTTTTTTTCCATCCAGATTTTCTTACACACATGAACCTGTACTTTACGGAATATAAAGTACTCTCTAGCCATACACGAACCCTTACATGTGGAATATTCTAATAATTTATGATTCTGTAGGACTAGTAAAATACAAATGAATGTTGATTTAACTGTATTATTTATTTATTATTTGTGTTAGTAAACAAGAAAATTAAATAAAGCGTGGTGCTAAAGTGCAAATAAATCCTGTTCAATAATTTGTGCTTAATATAGAAAACACATAGAATTGACTTCTATAGAATCAGTATAGTTTCTTCTTCTAATATCGAATCATAAAAATTTCCGATTGTTACTATGTAATGGCTAATTGGTGTTAACACATATATTCTCTCTTATATTTATAGCTATAGTACAAGTAAATATTATTTGTTTCCAGTTAATACATTTAGAAAGAATTTCCAATTCAAAATAGGCGATAATCATATTTTTGTCCTTTAAGGATCGAAACGATAATTGCCAGCTCTTACTTTAAGCGTTTAATCGCGAAGTTAACGAAATTGGGTCTGCAGACTACTGGACGCTAACTCAGTGATCTAATTATTTGTTTATTTGAATTGTTGCTGGCAACTGGAATCCAAGAAGCTGCGTTTCAGTCCTATTTGGGAGTCGCCAGCTGGTGTAGACATCAGCACTTTCTGGCATGCACTTCAGCTAACGAGTCCCTGAAATGGGCGAAACGCGCACCCATGATCCTGCTCCTAGCCACAATCCAAATCAAACAATGCCTATGAATAATCGCCAGTACTTGAGGCAATCCACTCAGGATTCACATATAGCAACAGTAACTGATCAACTTCAGTCTATAACATATCAACGGGAAGATCGAAATACATTCTGATCAGTGGTGCTAATGTTTCAGTGTTCGTACTTCCGACGAGATAGTGTGCACTGCCGAAAAGTCATGGAGCTAGATAAGACATCTGTCTTTAATTTTTTAGTTTCAAATAGTTATAAACTACAAAACTCAACATTAATCACAAACCTTCTTGTATTTGAAAATTAAATGGATTAATGTAATGAGCACAATGAGGACTTTCTCTATTAATCCCTAGTAAACTATATTTAACTTTTAGCCCAAGTGCTATCTGATATTGTAAGCATATTAAACATTTCTTCATCAGAAGCTGACTACTCATTAATTATATATATATATATATATATATATATATATATATATATATATATTCTCTTTGTATTCATCTACTATTATTTCTTATGAATAGGTATCGTAGAGATGATTGCATTTTTAGTTTCATCTAACAAGCTTAGATTAATTAGGCAATCATTGTGAACTAGGAAGCATAGGACAGATATCAAATCTTAATAAGAGATATCTCAATAATGTGTTTTCCTTTCACTACCATGGACTGAACTCAAACTATTAATAAACGATTATTTCAAACAGATAATAAACTTATGTCTGTATTACTATTTGCCTACTTGTGTGTACAATATATCGCTAATTAACTGCAATTAGAGATATCAATCGTTTGATTCCACCTCATTGGTTTAATGGTTATTGTGAAGTTGTGGGTGTTTACTACTGGAGAAGTCCAGTACTAAGGCAAAACAGCTATCTTGTGCTTCACTGGTTTGCTATTGATATAAGACTCAGTCTAATTCGTTATGCTGAATTGCAAAATCTTGACTATTCATAGAAGACATCATGTATGCGTTGGTTGTTATACGCTGTAACCAATTCATAAAATACTTTATTCTTAACTCGAAGAGATTAACTTAAGAGATCACTTTCAACATTCACTTGATATTCCATATTCTCCTATGAGATATAAATACTCTCTATTCGCTATAAATATATTAGTTTATAGAAAGTACCTTTTTATATGTTTATTTTGTATAAGTATTCGTTTCATTTTTTGTTTACTTTGATACAATTGATGCACAGTATAAATAAATGTACTAGTTTCGGATGTTTTAACTTACAACTTAACAATTACAAGTGTTCCATAAGAGTGAGTCAAGTTTATACTGTACATGATTACAATCTATTATGTCTAGTATTCTATCGTTATATTTTTGGGTAATAATCGTAAATACAAATAGATGTGGGTTTATGTATTACCGATTAACTTTGATTTAAAAACTAGAAAAAAAATAGGAACTGTTGAATATCCGCTTCGTCGTTCCTTAGGACATTAGCAAGTCTTATTCCTAATCCCTCGGAGGGCCGAACCTATGACTTTCAGGCTTTACAACAAATGCTTAACTCTTAGACCATTAAGTTGACATCTAATGGTTTATATTTCTAACTTAGATCAGTCTTCAGTAAGTATACTGCATTATTTCATTATATGTCATTCGTGAGTTCCTGTCTCAAACAGTGACATAGTTAAACTTCACTTGTTGTTACGTCTTCTTTCTGGAACATGGAATTATCTCAGGAAGTTAGTCATTAGTGAGCACATGTTTGATTTTTTTTTCTGAAGCGGGGAGTGAGCGGGGGTTGTGGAGATTATTGTAGTTCAATTACCTAAATCTACTTTAACTAGAAGTCACTTAATAGTTATATTTATAACAACTTTCAAATAATTCCCATACTCAACAATAGTATGATAATTGGTATTATATAACATTATGAAAGTGAAATACCTTCTGTTATTTGTTACATTGTTGCTAATCTTTACTGAAATTACTTTTTTTCCACCTTGTTAGTTAAAAAACATCAGCAACTTTTTTGTGATCTGCTTGCGGTCAGGATAATGTCATCCACAAAGAATATGACATAGTAAAGCAGAATATGAGTTATTATTGAGATAAATCTACGTACTAAGAATAAATGATTAGCCAACATATGTGAAAAATATATTAATTAATCAAGTACCATACCTATGTAGACTTGACAATAAAAACATCCATTACTAATAAAGTAATTTTTTATGTTAAGCTTATTAATACATCTATTTTCATGCTAATAATTTACTAATTTGTAGGAATGATTATAATCCTCCTTCTACTTTGTATACCTGTGCTTACAGTTGCTAAACTAGACACAGTCGTATTCCAAGTAGATGTAAAATTACTAACAATGAGTTTTTTGACTGATAACAAAAGTACAATAGCATCAGTATGTTGAATGTAATACAAATAGTTGTAATGGATGTTTCAAAGTATGTATTCGTTCAACTTCTCAAAGGTTGGTTATAATTGAAATTATAAAAATGTTTATTCTATTATATCCACTTATATATAAATACGTTATAAAAATATTATGCAATATTAAACTTCCTTGATCAGCAACTTATGATAATAACATGACAATATCATTTCTGTGATATTAAACCTAAGCAAAACTAAAGTTACTGGTTTAGACACTATATATTTTTCACTAATGTTACAATATCATAGTTAGAAAAAGCCGATTTCATTACAAACTGACTAACTGAAGAGACTTTGAAATCTAGGAAACACTTTCCTGCTACAGTGTTTAAAGCATACTTTAGCTGTAAACAATTGTATTTTCCTTGTCGACATTATTCACATTTACTTCATCTAGGCATAATGATTCATTGTCTCAAATCTGTTGTCCTCTGGCCAATATTATAATGCTTATTCTGAATGAAATTCCTATTCATAATTAAACACATACCCTGGTACCAGTGAAGATATGTCATGACGATTAACAGTTTATTAGTGCTCGTGAATACAAAGACACAACCACCAATTTGTTTGATGTAATTCTTATCAAAGTTACTGTACTGTAACCTGTAGATTTTATCTGTTTTATATATATATATATATATATTATAAGAACGTATCCGAATGTGATTGATACCATGGATGAAAGTGATCTAGAACACAGATTATTCACTTGCAAATCGTTACTATTGAACCTTTAAGAAGCCGTGTTTACTTTATCTATTTAAACAAAATGTTTTCAGATCATATTAATCGTTATACAATTTTAGTTAAATGATCAAAATATGAATTATTTTTTTGTTAGAATTTTCAAATAGTTACAAGAATTAGTTTTTAAGCATATAATCTGAAATAGTTATATTTTAACAGTCAGTACTTATTGAATGGATAATTAGGAGGTAACTGATTACTTCAATGAACATGTTCATTAAAACACAGGGATTGTAATAAAGTTTTTAAAATTTCTACAGTTTTTTAATTTATCTTGAGTAGAATATTCTTATTATTTTACTTTTCTCCATAAATTCGTAAATTTCAATAACATTTGACGCTAGTGACCGTTTGTTTTTAGCCAATGTACCGTACGTATTCACTATACCACTCAGCATACAAATATGGTCAACAAACAGTTGTCATTTCCAAGAGCTAGTCATAATGAAAAACTAAATGGTTTTCGTTCAACCGTTTTTATTCCGGAAGTAAGCTCAAATAACAATGTTCATAACACTGTTCACTGTATAAATATGTTTCACCTCTGTACATAAACATTATTTTCGTTAAGATAAATCACAAATGGTTGTGATACATACAGCTGACATGTTAATGAATTATAACATACACTAAACTGAATATGATAATTCACTGAAAATACTCTATTGACTCAACCTAATGTTCTATATTTATCGATGACATAAGTAATTAGTCGCTCTACAATTCAAGTAATGTCTTTATAAGTTCTAAGATGTTAGAACTGTAAAATAAAACTTTACCACTATAGCTTCATTTAGCTTCTTCTAAGAAACTTTTTAAAGTTGTTTTTAATTCACTGATATCACCACCAATGAAGTTCAACTTCAAGAATATTAACTTCATCAAACTATTATTAGCAGATGGTTCACCTTAATGCGATTTATAAGATTTTAAGATTGCATCTACCACAAATAAGTTAATTAATTAGCATTCAATTTAAGCACTATAAAGTTAAATATTAACTAGTGAAGGTAGGTTCTCGGTGAAGAAACATATCACTTCGAAGGTCAATAGCAACTAGTCCTTAGATAAAAGTGTTCGATATAATGGTATCCATAGTTCACAAAGGTTTGTCAACTTGATTTCACGTTTACAGCGAAACAGAAGATATTATTATTTAAGAACCGGAAAGAAAAATGCTTTTCTTAATACAATAGATATAGGATAAGTTAGCCTATTGTATTTGTTTGTATCAGTGTTAGACCAGTAAGTTAAGAACTCAAGCAATGATAAGTGTTAACGGTGTAATTGAACTACACATGGTCACACTCTGTTGGCTATTCAATCGCAGAAAAAATCTGCCATTCACTGAGGTATAAATATGTCTGTCATATTCAGTTTGTGTCTGCCAATAACGTTTCCTATTCATCTTAAAAGTCTTTTTACTCCACACAGCTAATTCTTTAAGACGTTAGGAAGCTTTGCTGTATCTCATCTTGTATTGAACTCAAAAGATCTCATCAACTAAAGCTTCAAAAAACAGAATAATAATTAAAACACCAGTGGTATTATGCTACCAGCGTTTCCAATACTAACAAACTTTGAAGCTTTTTATACGTGAACTAATTATCTCAACTATACGTTTTATTAAAATACTTCCTCTCAATTTGACCTATAGGAAGAACTTATGGACGCAAAACTTCTTGATGTTCCTGTGTTCAGAAAAATGACAAAATGGGAAAAGATTGATCTATTAAGGTATACTTTATATCCCAAAGAATTTATACCTAAATCTGGAGAGTCGACTGAATGGGAAAATGTCACATTGATATCAAAGAAAAAGGTATTACGGTAAGTTACATTTAGTTAACTAGTTCATTTGTGGTGGCTGAATTCAACTGATGAAGTTGTGATGCATTCACCTGTCTACGTAATTCACAATTTGGCTACATTAAAGCGAGATGGTTGAAGGTGACAGTTAGTGTACTATGCATATAGCTTTCGTGCTACTTGACACTATTTTAGCAGACCTAACCCACAGTCCTGATGGAAATGATTTACCACTTGCCTATAATTAGAATGCTTTGATTTATTAATACTGTAAAACAGAATCAAATGCTATGCTTAGAACTGAATGATTTCTTAAGGATTTTAACTTTTCATCGATAATGAAATCTTCTCGTAGCATTAAGATTATGAAATAGTTACCTTGTATCATATTAAACATTAGATAAGAATGCATAAATGTCTCTCCTGTTCTGCTTTCATGGAATGCACAAAAAATAGGTTAGCAGTTCTAAGATTTCTAACTATAATTACTGAATACTTGAAGTTTCTTAGAGCATTTAGTTTAACCATCATAATGAGATATTACAATAACAATTGTTATTATTGATATTGATTAGGAGATTGTTGTTTCCTTGTTACTCACTAGCTTCATTTATTTACTGATTAGCAAATAATTAAAACTATGACTACTTTATGATTGAGATGTCAGAAAGCGAATTCCTAAAAAATGAATTCATGAGTACGTTATTTTCATACTTTAGAATTATAAACAGTGCATTATATATATATATATATATATATATATATATATATATATATATTTGTTTAATAGATTAAACATCGCATTCAAAGTTACATACAAATTAGTTGATTTAGAAAAATATAATAACAAACAACAGAAGAATGCTGCTACAAATAACACACTGACGACTGATGAAGTAGATAAGACAATGGAAACAAATTCGAATAACGAAGAATCTGTTGATATTCAAGAAGGTGATAACAAACAGGGAAACAATACTGACATAAGTGATAAATTGAGGAATGATAAAGAGTTAATTGATTCAATAGTAACAAATTCGACTAATCAAGGAAATGATAACAATTCAGGTAGTGACGACCAACAACACAAAACTACCGATACACATAATTCAATGACGACTGAGTCAGAAATACGTAATTCAACGATAATACAACCGACTAATCAAGCAAATGACAGCAATTCAGATAGTGATGACCAAGAACTACAAAACTACCGATACACATAATTCAATGACGACTGAGTCAGAAATGCGTAATTCGACGATAATACAACCGACTAATCAAGCAAATGACAGCAATTCAGATAGTGATGACCAACAACACAAAACTACCGATACACATAATGCAATGACGACTGAGTCAGAAATGCGTAATTCAATGATAACACAACCGACTAATCAAGCAAATGACAGCAATTTCAGATAAGTGATGCCCAAACAATCCAAACTCCGATCACACATAATGCAATGACGACTGAGTCAGAAATGCATAATTCAATGATAACACAACCGACTAATCAAGCAAATGACAGCAATTCAGATAGTGATGACCAACAATACAAAACTACCGATACACATAATGCAATGACGGCTGAGTCAGAAATGCGTAATACAACGATAACACAACCGACTAATCAAGGAGATGACAGTATCCCATTTTGTAAGTGAAGTTAACAATAAATTCATTACGGTTTTTGAATATTTACATATATATTTACAAATAATCTACAACAGGAACGGAAATTACTACCATATTGGTAGCAATAATTTTCAATGTTAATTTCCAATTAACTTTTGGCATGAAATATATAAAGGTAAACAATGTATTCATCGACAACAAAACTACATAAAATAAAGTTGACGTAACCATTTATTCCCTAATACCCAAATATCGTACTATTTAAGATACTTATCTATCTATTGTACTGCAGTTTCATTCAGAAATAACATTCGTAGTATGATTAAGGCATTGCTATGTAATGTGTTGTTATCGACCAACAAATAGTATTCCATTATAATCACTGATAATTCTAAGACATCCACTGGACAGTGATTATATGTCATGGAATTTTATCTATTCATCGTAGTCATTTAGTAACAATAGTATGTTGTATTCATAACACTAAGTAATCTTTTATTTATTCTGCCAAGTAACTGTATACATACAGTATGAGTAGTGAATGCCTAGAAACTAACAAAACCTTTTAAATGAGATATTCAAAGTCTAACTACCACATTTTCAGGGTGGATTTCCATTTGATATAATGAGTTTCACTCGGCAACTAGTTGTTCGTAATTTTAATAACTCAAAAGTTAGAAAAGTAGGAAAGAAGCAAAGAAATATTTCTGTCCAATTAGTAATAACTTATTCACTACCAATAAGATGGTGGTGTGCTTGTCTATAAGTTTTATAAGTTAAAAGACTTTTATTGTGGCTTCATGGGGACCTGAAGGGTCCTACTTTTGATTTCTGGGTAGGAATGTGAGTGTACAGTGCTGAAGATAAATCACATGTCCAGTGTACCTTTGGTATTTTAAGGGGGTCCAACCTTAGTCAGTTAGTGACTAGCACTGGCAACAAATCAAAGTAATTTTGAAAATTATCTGGCGTGGTTAGAGAAATCAATTAACAGATATGAGTAGATGCAGAAATGGTACATAATGAATTGGAATATGCAGTTATAGGATTGATGAATCATACCTTCCATATCTTTCGTTAGGATTAATTGAATTCAAATGATGAATAAGATACTAATGACCCTTATGCATCAGTTAAGAGAATGGCAACAATATGTACTCATTATATGACAACAAAAGATAGGAAAAACGAAAAGGGGCAATAATAATAATCTAATTAAATAGTGAGTATAATAGGTTATTTTTGGACCAGCGTAGAGTTCCCTACTATGACAAGTTTTAATCAACAAAGCACTGGAAAACTCGTTCACAGTAGACAAGCTTTATCTTATAGAATGTAGCTAGCCTGTCACTGAAAAAAAGACATAAAAGCAGACTTTATGAGTTCACCTCATCCATGTGTCTACCGTTTCAAATGCGCTTGTGGAGCCAGAACCATACAGCTAACGGATAGGTGCGTCACAGAATTTATGAACATCATCCTACGTGATTAAACAATGGATAGTTACAACTAATCAAGAACACCATATTTTTCAATTTAACTGATCACCGACATTAAGTGTACACTAGTAAAGCCTTCTGAATCATTTATCGGATCTTCCTGAATTGTTGCAGTTCTTATTTGTCTCATGTGGCTTTTCAATACTGTTCTAAATATTCATAAGAAAACCGTACAACTCTACACCCAGGCAATCATATTAGTTAAGAATAGAGTGGCTTACAAATAACCCACTACAATCACTTTGGTTAAATTATTATTCATACTCCTGAGGAATCCTAAACTTAAATGAAACAGCCATATAATCGTATGTAATAACCTTTGTTACATGATTTCTTAAAAACATTTCATAATTTAGTTCATTGGTAATTTTGATCTGCTCTACAGCATAAATAATTGTAGAATTTTCAAGTGATGGAAGCATAGAGAAATTTTACTTTCTATAAAACCATTTCTTATAACAACTAACATTACACTATTAACAAATATCATAATTTCATTTATTTTAATCTTATTGTATTTCATTTCATTCTATAGGGATATGGTTTATATGTTACTTGTCAAAAACCATATTCCGATATGACATATGCCCGACGATGGGATACAGAAGTATATAATGATCATTTTCAATTTAATGATCAAAATAAACTCGATATATTACATCGTGGACAAATGAATGGAACTGTTTATTTGTTTACTTTCTCAAACTATCATTATTTTATGAATTTATGAAATATAACTGATGCTTATATCATGTAATATTGTATTTGATTTTAAACTTTAGACTTTTTTTTACACTCATATGAACTTGACAGTCTACGAATAATCAAATGTCAAGTATTAGAAAATATTCTGTAAAGAATAAGCGATCAACTGAAATTTTGTGTTACATTTCTAAAAAAATCTAGTTAATGATTCATTCTTTATACCATAATACTGGAATGAATTAGTGATCAGCTTATTATGTTAGCTCCCTATTCTCTTGTCATGTTTGGTGTAGGGGAGCTATCCGTCTCTCAAATAAAGGTGGAGTTTATGCTTAGCAATACACTTTGCTTTAACCTATGGATGAGAAACATGGGTTATGAAAAAAAGATATAAGTAGGCTTCAAGTCATTGATGACAGAAATCTACGTAACATCGCATTCATATCAAGGAAAGACCGAATAAGCAATATTGATGTTAGAAACAGAATACTGGGAAAACGTCATATCAATCAAGAAGGTCGGTAAACTTTCATCGACTTAGGTCATTGGGACATATGTTGCTCATGCTCAACAGCTGCCTGCCTTATCGTTCGGTGTTGACCTGAGTAGAATGGAAGAAAGATAGAGGCAGCCAAAACAAAACATGGCAACAGTCCATGAAATCTTTGACTGATGGTCTAAGCCATGTAGATAGAGGCAGACTTCCTGGTTGGGGTCCACATGATATTCGTAGTCATTAGTTAGGTGACATTGTTCAGAATCGGCCATAGTGGCTCAAGTGCATTCTAGATGTTCTAAATCTCATAGGGTTTCGAATGCAATGAATTAAGGCTAATGAGTTTGCCGATTCAAGTTATTTATGATCGAAAGATTACTTCATCTCAATGAAGGGCATCCTACAATGAGGCTTCTACACATGCTTTACCAAGATTTTAGTTTATGAAGATGGTAATCAACAGGTTAACATTCAGGAATAAGAGACTACATTTTTATCGGTGCCTATCCTCTTCACTTTGAAACAACATCTTACCAATTCACATGTTCGGTTATCATATGCAATTGTTTGTTATCACCCAATCATATTATTGTATTTTACCCTATCGATCAATATTACATCCGTAAATTCAACAATCTCTAGTCGTTCAGATTATCATTCACCTAATTCATTACAGTTCAATAAGTTATAGATTGAAGATCACACCTAATGTTTTAACACTGAGATGTGAACAACCAGATCATATTACAAAATAATCGGATGTATTTTTCTTGATGGGATATAAGATTATACGGACATTGTGTAACATTTAAGATGAATGATTACAATCAGTAGAACATATAGTTTCGCATACTAGGAATAGTGACTGAAACATCGATTAGGAAGTTAATATACTGAATCCTACTTGATTAAATTTCTCCCAACCTATGAAATTAAGATATAAAAAACGCATTTTACAGATACATTACTGCACAACAAACATATATAGTAAAACCAAAAAAATAAATTCACTTCGACATGACTGATTAGAAATGGAATGATTATTGCCGGTTTATTAAAAATTAAGTTTTTTTTTTATGTATATGCATATGAACAGCATTATTAATATTGACCTCATGATGTTGTATTTGACGTAGTAGAATAAGTGGGTGTAGTGTTCATATTGTGACCAAAACTAGAACCTGAGTATTGAGTCGGCCGTTGTAATTTGCTTCCCAGTTTTGTCACCGCTGGTCCGACAGTTAAACGGCATAGAATAACCCAACATATTACTAAAATCTTTGCAGGAATATAGGATATTACTGAACATAAAAGAACAATAAAGTTTTTCATAGAATAATCAGTCTTAAGAATAGACTGTATTGTCTCAGGAGCGATTGATTTTTCAGGTGAACGGGATATCAGGTAAGCTACAGATAGAGCTTCAATTGCATACAATCCAACATAGATACTGAATTGCCGAACCATCTAATGCAATTTTTAAGAGAAAAAAATACATAGAAAAGGTTAAAATAATGAAGTAAAACTACCATACAATAAGCTTTCGAGATCAGAAATAAAAGATAAAGAACAAATGTATGTGTGCTGTTTAAATGACTTTTAGGTGATGTCGTAATCCCCAACTATCAACAAAAACCTTCCGATAGCCAACAATCTTATGGATTGATTGTGGACTGGAATCTAGGAGCGGGCAAACAAAAATATGACAGTAATTCAAGAAGTTATTGACTGTTCATCAGAATAATGTTGGTATATGCAGTCTACTCATGTAAGGTCTGCAATATGATTGCGATTAGTGGTGACATTGCTTAGATTTAGTTTTAATGGTACAGATTTGTTCATCTTGTCACTCTTTAGATATCAATCTTTAAAACTATTTCATACTATATACGTATCGAATTCACTCCTTTTCCATGAATCGTATTATTGATATTTAACCTTTTCTCTTACTACTATTAGTATTATTACTACTTCTACCAATTTACTTTGGTATCCATCTTCATAATTTTGTCTCACTGTGCAGATGTGATGTAACAACTTGAATTGAAGTACAGATGTAACCGATTTTGCGTTGTTTATGACTAAATCATTTAGCATAGTCGGCTTAACTCTTCTTTCGATCTATTGCAAAATTAGTTAACATTGCACATAGAGGTAAGTAGAAAACAGGGCATATGTAAGAATATCAGATCAAGAAAGTATTGTCTCCAGAAGCATGCATGTGATCAAAATTGGCAACATTGACGAACAATGCTGGATGTAATTAACATTCACTAAGTTCATAAAACCTTTTGCAAACTGTTCATTGAGATCCACAACAGTTCACTACAAAGAATAAGAGTAGGTACAGACGATAGCTAACCTTCCAGAAGTGCTTTGCATTAGGAATCTGGTAATTATAAACAACAATTGAGGATGACGGATTCTAACGAATAAGATGCAGTTTAGATGGATCGTATGTTATCACACAGTAATACGATATTATCCATACACTCGAGGTTGAAAAGCCTTTTTCCAGGTAGCAGATTCACACAACCACTAATCATTTCCTTCAGAAATGTTTCCAGATTTTCATCGATGGAAAAGTTGGGGAGCGATTTAATGTGACAAGGTTGATCATAATAATCAAAATATAATGGAGAAGTTTAAATTTTCGTCATGAAGGCCAAAAATGTTTGTGGGAAGTGGAAAGAAACGAAAACAACTAAGGAGAAGTGTAATAAAATTCACACATCACCAATGTGATATTAACTTAATTGTGAAGTGTCTAGACATAAACCCGATAGACGAATCAACTGGGAATGCTTGGGTAAAACAAAATCAGAACTATTACAAGTTACTAACTTCCCATAAAAGGTTATTTTGAGATTCTGTAAGTGATGCACATTTATATATACGACAGTAGCAAACATCATTATGACGAGTCGTATATCCTGGAAACAGTATTCATAAAGCCGCAGTGTAAACATTCAGTAAAGTTTACTTCCCTAATGGTGGTTATCGTGTAGAAAGTAAATTTAAATACATTACTAAAACCTTAGAAACTTACAGATCCAACAAAAGTTTCAGGGGCTAAAACGTCTAATTGACGTTCTAGTAGTTTTATTTTCCGTTCTAGTTTAGAATAAGTAGCAAATTCATCTACCATATGTACACTTTTTAACTGATTTCGTAAATTGTCCAAATCTTCAACATACTTTGCGCGTAATGCTCGCCGTTTACGACCAGAAGGTGTGGATATCATTAAAATATAATTAACGAGAGCATGTAATCTATCCACAACACCAAATGTAAAACATAGTCGGAAGAATAATATAAGAAGAAATAAAATAGTCAAGTGTGTTATCCAGGAGTCATGAGACGGCGATGATGTCGATGACAAATATATAGATTCAGGGACCTTCAAACTCGGATCACTCAACGGTGGATTAGAATTAGGTTCCATAAAATTCTCTGTATACCTATTGAAGTATATATGAAATTTAGGAATTAAGTTACTTTAACAAATCAACCGTGAAATCGTAAACGCTAGACAAAAACGTTAGCCAGTTATATGAATCAAAAAGTATTTCAATGGGAAATGAGAGTACATAAAAAGCATGTTTATGAATGCTTAAGCATATTAAGATTCACAACTTTATCATATAGAAATGAAGAATACATACAAAAAATTTCATTTTATTAACAAAATTAACTAGTTCAGTATTAAAGTTGGATTATGACTGGCAAGTGGAATCCAGGATGCACGTTTCGTCCTATTTAGGACTCATTGGTTGAATGTACCTGCATCCCAATGTTGATGTTCACACTGGGATTCGAACTCAGTCCGCTTCGTGTCAAACGCCACCACGTTCACCACTAGGTTACTGTGTCCAGACAGTCACACTTGTGCAACGGGTACATATGCAATTTATATACAAGCCTATTCTAATTCAGCATTGTAATTTGTGTATTTATTTGTACATTAACTCACTTATTAGGCGCATATTTCTATACTTGGCTTCGAGTCACAGGCTAGTCGTGAAGATTAACGACAAGATTTGGTTACTAGACCGAATGAGGTGGAGTGGAGTATTAATCCGAGACTTTAGTGAATGAAAGTTAGACATCCTAACCACTGAGCCAACACTACACAAAACATGATCCTGACTAAGTTGGGCGGCTACAGATAGTCGACAAGAAACATGATTGAACCTAAGTCTCCTGCTAGTGGAAGCATCCCTAACCATGAGAACAAATGCTTCGTGCGGGACTCGAACACGCACAACCGAGTATTAAATTACCCCTGAATTATTCCAGCCAATATAAGTGATATGAGTCGAACACATTTATTTCACATCCTAAATATACTGTCAGTTTTCCCAAATCGTAAAAAGTAAGTTTAAACCCATTAACTAGTGGTTGAATAACATATGCATTGAGTCACAGCCGTAATAATGGAAGCAAATATATATAGGTGCATGTAAAAATCAGACCAATATAATCAAAGCAGAATTTTACTGGTAATTAAATACCGATGAATAAATATAAGCTCTGTACGTTATACACACACATTAATTTTACTTACTGTATAATTAGACAGTAAGCCATATATTATGTTCAGTACAATACCCACTCAGTTTGTTACATATTTTATAGCAAAAAAAATATTCGTTTCTAACGAAAACGGTAAGGTAGCATTGTAAACTGTAAACTTGTTACGACAGGTCAACACATAAACGTCAGAATTTGTAAAAAAAAAATTCAGACACGAATATTAAACCCAGAACTTTGTTCATAATTATTATCACAGTGTAAAAAGTTCCCGTTAGATATGAGATTTTTCTTTCATTTCAAGGTTGAAACATAAACAGATACCCTCATACACTTATTTGGAAGTATTTAACGAATTATGAGTTCGGTTCATTATATAATTCTTTCCAATGCTCAATTAAGATTTTGGCTGGTCACAAAACTAATAAACACTATTGATTATCGTTATTATAATATTCCAAGATTAAGAATTGAGAAAAATGGGGACTAGCTCAACTTAAAGTTATGACGTTGACCCAATTCTGTTCATATTGCGCAACAGTTCGCTTTGGTTTGCTTTATGGCTATTAAAAGTAGATGACAACTGTAGGTTAATGGCATTTGATCGTAAGTATCTTCAAAATACTTTACTCGTATGTCCTAATCACGAAGTGAGGAAGTAAGATGCTGGACAAAGATGGATGAGTGTGAATATTCATCGACTGAGTTGGTTGATACGTATATTATGTATGACCAACCGCTAAATACACTAATGCGTTATGCTATTTGGTGTAGAAGATTAAAAGCTAGTGGAAGGTAAATCAAACAGGACATAGGCCCATGAAGTCATTTACCAACTTCCAATCCATGTCGGTAGGTGCCGACTACCTAGTTGGGGTCCACATGATCAATGTAGTCATTGGTTGGAGACATTATGAGAAATGGACTAGGATTAATCTCAATAGATCCAGGTTTTTAAATTATTTTATGCTTATTACTCCATGAGTTCATTTTTACTTCCCTCGACATATTTCTCATACTTAATGTTTGACTATCATTGAAATAATGCCACTTTACTACTCTGATATTCATCCTGATAATATCATCCCGGTGTGCTGTGCTGTGGCAACTTGAACTGTTGCAAGTAGTTTAGGTTCTTTCTACGGTATGACCGTTACACATTCTACATCAGAGACTACAATTTTAAAAACATTTGTCTTACTAACAAGTCCTATATCCCTTTATAAATATGCTTTAATTGTGTCTATCTCGAACCATATTCTCAGTGTTCATTACATTTCATTATCACTGCAACTACATTATTTTACCACAGCTGCGATTCAACTTGTCAATATCATCTGGCTGCGCCAATGTAGTAAATTAATTTAATCTAACGCACATTTATGCCAGGAGCTACATTGACTATGACAAAATCGTGTCATATGATAATCCAAACATAGTTAAAATAGCTTGCAAATAGTAATGGGGAATGGTGAGACACTTTGAAGTATCACATCTGTTGGGGATGTTAGATCCTCGAAACAATAAATTATTCATAAAATTAAGTAATAGACTTTATATTTATTATTGCGAGTTGATTCCTGATTAGCTTTCATTACAATTATTTTAATCCAGTGTGATAACTTTCATTGTAATGATTGTATAAATTCAATGTAATGTTTGCGTAAAAATCGTTCATGTCAATTTCGTGATGTTTACCCAATAATATCTTAATTCCGAAAAACTAGATCATTTGTAGAATAGACGTATTTACCAATATTTTACCACTGAATTTCGAGCTTCGATATCATTGGTAACACTACCTTAATTTTGCTTTTGTTAAATTCCATTCTTATTATGCTTATGTGAAGTGTGGCGAATCGGGTTGAGTATTTCGGAGAGGTCCTACGATATACGGTAAGTATGAGAAAGCTAATATCATAGTATATAACAAGGTCACTAGTTCAGAGTGATCTTTGATTGATTTACTCATGAACCAAGCACAGATTTAAGTACTCAGCTTTTGGTCACAATAGCTAATCAACTTATTGCTTTTATGAAAGCAGTCTGAGAGAAATAGCACGGTCATTAATAACAATAATAATTTCAAATAAATATCTGCAAAAACGCTTTGCAGAACGAATGATAGAATGGCATCAGACAGAAACAGTTACTTCACTCTTTATGTGACAGAATGTGGTAAGTACAGTTGCATAAGATTCTGAAAGTGAATACATTTTTAAATGTAGGTTGCACACTTAATTGTTTTAGTAGTATAATGCTAAGTTTAACGTAAATCAGTTAGTTTATCTTAGACTTGTTGCGCTTCCCAGAGTTGATAAACCTAGAATTCAAAAACACATCTGTCTACAGATCAAATGTCTGTAAGAATGGCTGGGCATTATTTATTAGATAACTTTGAATAAACCTATGAAAAATGAGCCCTACAGATATCAAGAAGAAAAAATGTTTACCAGTAACACATGAAGGTTCTAACAATCTGCAACAAACGGAGCCTTACTTAATGAAGTCAACACTAAGGGTGACATGGGCCAAAATCAGTTACAGTGGCGCAAATGTATTCACTGTTTGTCCTCAAATAAATCGTGAACTTAAGATTATTCCATACTTTTCTTTTCACGAACTAACTCCTTATCTAAAGACCATATTCAATATACTCACTTTTTTATTATAATTGAAGTGACCACTGATTTTACTAGTTTGGTGTTAATCTCGCTGTATTGTTGAGGTATGACGACTTAGACCGATGCACACATGTGTCGGGTTCTATGTTGTGCATACATACATATATCATGTGTCAGTAACAACGATAACCTATTAGATATAATAGTAAAGCAAATACTACCAAATACCTCTGATTCCAATGATTGGGTGGTCAGTTGTGTTTGAGCAATAGCTGTTAAACAGCGACGTACTTCAGCTAACCTTGATTCAAGTTTAGTTGTGATACGTGCTAGTTTGGCTCCTTCAGTTCTGTAACCTTCCAGAAGTTTGTGAACAGTAGCACGCTGAATATCTGCACTCGCTTCTTCTTCAGGGAGAGCTCCAATCAATGTATCGAGCTGTTTTGCAGTAGCGGAAATCGCAACTGCGAAGCTTCGAGCAATATCTAAAACGAGTAGGAGAACGAGCCAAGACTCAGATTTAAATCCTGAATTTTTATATTTTGGTAAATTGATTATGACAAAAAAGTATAGCTTCATACATGAAAATCACGCGCTGGAATCATTAAACCAAAACACTAAACAAAATTGTTAATAAAAATTTAGATATCATATCCTTGTGTCAAGGAGTGAAATGGATGATATTTAAACGTCGAGATTATTAAATTACTGATGAATGTCTAAGACAAACGTTTTGAAACTTAGAGAACTACGAATAGCATCATTCGAAAGATACAAGTATTTATAAACAACTGTCTGCGTAACATACTTCGGATCTGTTTGTCAGATACTATCAACAATAACCTTCTATGGCAGAGAACAAATCAACTTCCAGCTGAGGGAGAAATCAGGAAAGGACGATGAAAGTGGATAGGACGCATATTGAGGAAATCACCAAACTGTGTCACAAAACAAGTATTAACATAGAATCTCGAAGCCCAAAGGAAAAGAAGAAGACCTAAGGACACAATTCATCAGGAATTGGGGACAGACATGGAGAAAATGAAGAGCTGGAAAAGAAAGCTCAGGACAGAATTGGTTGGAGAAGGCTGGTCGGCAGCTTATGCTCCACATGGAGTAACAGGCATTGATTGATTAATTGATTAATTAATTTTTTAACTCACAAGTGTTATGAATTAAGTGGTTCGATAATAACATGAAAGAATGTATAGTCAACCGATACATAAAAACACAATAATACAATATAACCAATCTAAAACGCTAACGAGATACGATTATTGATCAAGACCCCACAAAGTCAGAATCGAAGACAAAACCATAAACTAGGAAAACTATTGTATCAAATAAAAATGATACGCTTATATGCAAAATATTAAACACGAAATAACATGATAACATATCATAAATGATTGAACAATGCAATTACTGTAGGTCACTCATTCTTCAATCAACAAAGACACCGTTTGCACATCATACCATACATCTTACTTCCTACAGTGGCGTCATTTGTGACCTTCGTACATCAGTAATGTACACTTATCGTCTTCAAACCAGAAATTGGTAAACTGCCAAAATTAGCTAAGATCCTCATGCTAGCAAGAAACTACGCTATAGTGAAACCAATCACAGCTGTCGACGTAACTGAGAATTCATAGAACTACGTGTAAGACCTGAGAAATGAAGTACTGAAAATTAATGAGATCAGTCAGTTATAACGTAGAACTTGATACATGCGTACATCAGTTCAAGTTGCAATGACTCAATTAGCAGATATAGATTAAATTATCGGGCCTAATCCCAGAGTAGGGGAGGTAGTAACAGAGTAAGTACTAACGGAAAGGTATAGAAATCAGAGATAAGATTTGAAACAATAAAAAAGTGATTTAGTAAAGAGAAAATTATGATAAGCTCAAAAACTAGAATTTGGAGGAAGACAAGGAGTGGATGCACCTGCACCATTGCAATCGACTTTGAGCCATATCACCTAAAGTCTCTAACCATTTATTACGATCATCACAGTGGGTCCCAACTAGGTAGTCTGCATCTATTAACATGAATCAGCCTAATTGTCAATGACTTCATGGATCGGTGCCATGTTTTCGTTTGGCCACCCCTAGCTTTCTTCCAGCCTACACCTACACTAAACAGAATTGCTCGTCAAGGTAGGTGGTAGTTAGGTATACGTAACACATATCCTAACCACCTCAGCTGGTGAAGATTTACTACTTCATCAATAGACTTACTGTATTTACCTAGTACTCTATTCCTAACCCACACATTGCTTACTCGGTGGTCCCAGCAAACACGAGCACTGCTTCGAAGAGATCTATGATTAAATATTAGAAGCCTACGAATATCCTCTATCCTTAATGGTCACGTTTCACATCCATAAAGTAAAACAAATCGGACTGCTGAGCAGTAAACGCGTTCTTTCGTCAGTAGACGGATGTCTCGCCTACGCTACAAGTGATGCAAACTGGTAAGAGCCAATCGGGCCTTATGTATACGAGCCGAGATTTCAGCAGACACCAGACCGTCAGGACTGATGAGGCTTCCACGATAAATGAAGCGGTTAACACATTCAACTGATTCACTCTTTATCACTAACTTTGGCGCCGAATCAAGCCACTCCTGAAATAACATTATGCATTTGGATGGGGAGAATCGCATCCCAAACATGCTTACATTCATGTTTAAGGTAGTCAAAAGATTCAGCATTTTATCAGCATCTTCACCCAAGAGAAATATATCATATGCATATTCTAAGACAGCAAGTTTATCTCCTGGAAGGAGGTCAACCCCAGAGAAATAACACGATTACAATGTTAACTCTAACAGTATGTCAATGATAAAATTAAATAAAAATGGGGAAAGCGGACAAACTTGACGAACACCACTACAGATGATCAAATCCGACGACAATCCGCCATAAGCTTTGAATCGACATGTGGTATTCGAGTAGAGAGGCCTGTATAAGGTTAATGTACTTGATTGGCACGCCTTTTAATGACAGACATTGACACAACCTTACGGTTGATAAAGTTAAACGCCGCCTTGAGGTCAAGGAATACAGTTATTGTTGGGCGTCTGAAAGTGTGCCTATGTTCCAGAACCTGCCTAAGTGTTTATATTTGGTCTATACAACCACGTCCAGGTCTGAAACCACCTTGATTTTCTCGAGTTTCGCTCTTCACAAGCTTTAGTTAGACGTCGAAGTATTATTGAAGCCAGTATTTTAGACATTATATTCGTAAAACTGATTCCTCGGTAATTGTCACTACGAGGACTTCCGTCCTTTCTTATAGATTAGGACGATTAGTGTTCGAGACCAGTCATATGGGATTACGTCCTGTTCCCAAATTCTAGTCGAAATCTCAGTTAATCTCGCTGATACAGCTGGACCACCGTCCTTAAATATCTCAGAGGTTAATCCATCAGGTCCTGTTGCTCTCTCTCGCTCTAATTTTCCTATAACCTCAACCTCACTGAGACTTGGGGGACCAACATAAATTTGATATTCAGATTGCTTGGGGATGGTAGGCAACTGGGATGAGGCTGAGGGCGAGTTGAACTGTTCCCTAAAGTGTTCTGCTCATTGGTCTAATCTTCTGGATTAATAGTGAATAGTCGTCCCATCTTTTTCTGAGATAGTTTCACTTACAGTCGGATTTCTGATACTCATTTCCATGATAAGTCTGAACAGTTGTCTACCGTTACCTATTGCCGCTGCTTTTTTCATCTCTTTAGCTTTCGCCACCCACCATTGTTCACGATCACTGTGCAAGCTTTTAACCAGCTTGCGTTTAAGTTGCCTTTGCCCCTCATCGTGTTTAGAACCAGACAGGATGTGTTGCCGAGCATCTATCAGTTCAGTAGATGCAGCTGAAACCCATTGAGTTTTCTCAACTTTTTGGTTTACTAGTGGACATTACTGCTGTTTCAACAGCCTTTTGGATATCATTTCAAGCTAACTCGGTATGAGTACAACTTACGTAATTGACTAATTGGTTTACTAGTTGTCTCTGAAATGTATTCTCCATTAAGTTGAACTCTGAGGGGAATCCTTGCCGTGGAACTTTTACGTCCAATGAGACGCAGACTAATACGCGCTCGTACTAAGGCATGATCTGAGTCTAAACATGTACTCCAAAATGAGCGGCAGTCTTCTATCGAGCCTCTCCAATGGTGGCTGATGTCAATGTGGTCTATTTGAGTCCAGCGTTGAGTTGATTGTGGAGGTGGCCATGTCAAATGATGTTTTTCCTTATGCTTAAAGTTGGTGCTTGCGAGAAATAGACGGTTATCTGAACATAGTTGTAGTAAACGGTTGCCATTATCCGTTCGTTGAGTCACGACACCATAGGATCCCCCTAAGTGCCTTTCAGTTTCGTTTAGTTTACCTACTTAGGCATTAAAATCACCAGACACTATCACTAGATCAGTGCGCCTAGCTTTACGAAGGTCAGAAAGCTTTCTGCGAAACCTATCTTTCACTTCATTTGAGCTGCGACCAGTGGAAGCAGTTCTTTATTTTCACATGGTGAGGCCAAGCGAACGACTGGACATAGATCCTGAATACGCGTTCCAGAGACGCAGCAGATATCGAGCGGGATTCTAGTCATAGCTAAGGAAGCTTTATATCCTATTAGGCATAAAGTTCGAACGTTAAAAGGTCTGATATATAGTTTAGTGTGAGGTTTTAGGAGGCTAGGAATAACGTTACATGAACTCAAACCATTAGCATTAGAGGCATGAGGTGACGAAGATACGCTAGGAGGATCAATCGTGGGGATAAGAAAGTTAAAAGAGTTGAGGGTGGGACTTGACCTCGAACAAAATAAATGCGTGTGATGTTAGAGGTATAGGGGCAATTTTCGCTTCCTGGCTGCCCACACCATGAAGGGATATTACTTCTTGAGGTACCTGAAAAGGAAACTGGGTTAGTATTGGTCATAGTGACCTGAGAGCGCGATCACAGAGCCCAAGGGACAACTGCTTGAGGTTGATTACGTACGACCTTGTTATTAGAAGTTTTTGAAGTGTTAGCTTCCGTTCTTCAGAAGGCCTTACTACCAGAGACGGAAATCCGTGGAGTAAGGTGAGGTGTGACATTTTTAGGGTCTACTTTTTCCTAAACCCTTCCTTCTGTTAAGAAGGCAACATCGCTGCAGATGCTGATTATCCGAGGGAAACACCTTACTGCGGTCAGGAGTATGACTTCGCCCTCAGATCTTAGGTTGCTGTCTTTAGTCTTACCGCTCTCCGACAAACTTGCTTAGCATGGTAGGACTCAGAGAAACATGCGTTCCAGCCAATATAGCTCAGATGGGCCATCACGATAGGTAAGCCCGACCACAACGTCAAGGTAGCAGCTACGGTCGGGAAAAGTGAAAGTACCCAAGTCGGAGAAACATTCTTGCTAGGAAACCCAGAAGAACTATGGTTCGGATACGGCTGACAACAAAATAAACAATAACGTTTTTACATAATTATGAAAATCCAAAGAAAATTAACATCCTTAAATTTAAGTGGAAATCGTCAAACAATTATACTTTCTCATATATTGATCGTGACATTAGTCTACACCCAAAATATCTGAATTTTAGAATACCATTACAAATTAACATTAGTCCTATATATATACTTACCGTCAGTCGGTTGGGATTGGATAAATGCCTGATATTCTGGCTTAACAGACCTAGAAGCCCAATTGAAGTCAGAAAAGAAACTGGGTTGAGCGACTTGTTGTATCACACCGATTGCGTTACACAAATTTTCAGCCTGTAAGTTAATTGCGTCCTGTAACTCAGTTAGTCTATCTGCCATCCAACTTAAGAGCTAAGAATGGAAACAGGAGACAAATATGTCAGACAAATCTGAAAAGCGCATCAAGTCATCAGTTATGGAATGACTCCAAAAACAACACAGGTGTTTAACAATAGGTCAGATACGTTGCCATTTTACGTGGTTAGTTATTTTAGGTGAATGGTGTAAATAAACAAGAACATGGTTAGTAGATTAAAGAAGTGACCAAGCAACATACACCGCCAAGATACGTCATTTTCGCTTACGTATACTAATGTTGAAGTACGGAAAAAGTTTCAATCTGGGTATGATAATTTTGATCAAATCAGAAAACCGTTTATTTTATCAGATTTTCTATGATTAGAAAACCTATAATCATAAAAAAGGAAATTGGCCACGTTGAATTCTTCGTAGGCACCACAAATGGATTTCATCATAGGAACCGGAACTACTGTAAGTACATGTATCAGAGATAGCATTTCACATTAACCATATCGACACAATCCGGCTACTCTAGATCTATTAGCTGTATCATATCGCGGACCGTACAAAATCAATAAGAAAAAATGCGTTTGTCACAACCAGGACACATATCAAGGTTAACATCAATTAAATGGAATTATGTTCACGATATGAACTGTGGCATATATGCATATCTAACCAGCAAATCGATATTATTAATAAAACCATAAAGAATATATTTCTTTTCTACGCTGAGTGACTGCACGTATAGCTAAAATACATTTAGTACTCGTTGAGTGGCCACATTAACAGCGGTTAAATACCAGCCAGACTATACTTTTAACGTAATGTCCACTGTCGCAGTTACCTTATCACAGCATAACGCTGAACTAACTTCACAGTAGCTTCGTTAACTACCAACCTTTCGGCATTCTTCCCGATATATCTAAATAGACTTACTGATATCTATTGCTGTATTTATATATATCAGTTACACATAGTGCTTAAAGACTATGAAAACTTTATAGCCAGTTGATTGCAATTACGATATAACAGCTGTTAAAGAACTACTTACATAACTGGCACATATTGATGAGATAATGTGAAAGACAAGAATGACGAATTCATTGAAGTTGCAAACACTTGCCGACACTGTGATTGGATAACCCAGACGATTTGATCAGTCTATCGAAATGTTTAATGTTAGCTAGCATAACACCTAAAAACGGCTTGGAATAACCAAACCAAGATGCATCAGTCCAAGAAGTCATGCTGTTTGTATAAGGTATCAGTATACGCTTAGACTCTGTGTTCTACGGTAATAAAGTCCGATTTGTAAGTATTTACGTTCAAAATGAGTCGAACTAAATCAATAAAGCGAGTTATCATATGCAAAATACCTAAATATTGAGAGTAAAAAACTGTAAAACCCAGTACAACCTATCATGTGATGTTTATCTCATATCAGTAAAATAAGGATTTAAACTCCCCTTCCCTATTGGCTACGGAAACAAAGCATTAGTAGAATGATAAATTCTATCGTAGTTGTACAACTAGCATATTACACGCAACCCATTTTGATTGAAGACAGAAGCTGAAAGGTACTGAAAAAAACACCCAAAACAAATAGCCCGTCCTTCATTACATACAAAACACCAAGCTGCTGAGACATAATACGCTAGTGAACACTGGACACTGAAAGAAACATGAGTTTGGAGTGGTTTAAAGGGATTCAGCAGTTTGTTTTTTTATTGTAAGCGACATTGCGAAACGGCCTACAGTTTCCCAATTCTGTCTGCCCAGTCTGCATTGAATTGCGATTAAAGTTGTATACGTACGAAGTATAAACACAGAAACGATATGACTAAAAATTTCAAGCAAACAACAATGTTACTATTTAACAGATTTCAGAGAAAAATTGCTAACTAATTTAGTCATGGCAACCATACAGCAACTACATAAAGACCCTAAAAACAGATAAACAGATTAATAATCGTAAAAGTACTGTGATATGTTGTGGTATACCTATTTTTGTATAAATGAAGTCATAAGAATATACATGTGAAACGAATAAGACTTCTAACAGGTAATCATTAATTTGCCTGATGTATAGAAAAACCTAAGATCTGTAGATAGTAGGAACAAACGCAGTTTTTGCACAGTTTTCACAAAACCATAAAGATTTCTAGAACTTACAAGGTGAGCAGCATGTAGCGTGTACTTAAGGCACACACTCTTCAATGTCTAATGTATCAAGCTTTTAAAACCTGCAAAGATTAAGTATGAACTGGTCAATTCCCTTGTAACTACCTTTCGATTAGGAGTTCTGATTAAAATCTATACTCAAGTTTGATTAATGATGATTAGTTCTGCAATTACACAAACCCATAGAACTTTTCCTGTAGTTCTCCCTTCTATCTTCATTTTGTTTGGTTTTTGAGGATTTTTTCGGCCAGTTCAATAACACTCCTACGCAGTCGAACTTAAGCATTAAAGTGTGCAAAGTTGCTACACTATGAAACACCGCAGGGAAAATGTTGGAAAATGTGTGGAGCAAGGCGACTGGATCGCATCAGAATGATAAGGATAAAGGTTGGAGATTGTATTATTAAAAATGAAAATGTAGTTTGTGACTTTGATGATCAAAACGTTAAATTTAGCATCTTTCTTCTGAGTTCGACTAATTTGGCTACTTGTTTTGCACCGAAATCCTAATGATATGTGGCTAATGATCTTTAAAAACGTCCGAATAGAGTGTAGCGTTAAATAATCTCTAAAATAAATAGTTGTATAGGCTCTCGACAAGGATGCTGACCATGTTTGTTTTAGCGAACACATCTGATTGAAGGCGCGCGACCACGCATCACCATCAGATCACGACTCAAATCACAGTGGGTAGCATCTCTCTCTAGTTTGCCAGCCTAGACGTTGCTATCCCATTAAAGCTCTGTATACGATAAAATATAATTTCTTTTCCATCCTTCAGTGCCTTCTGAATTCTTCTCATTCGTAATAGTGACCCCAAATCGATAGAAGTGGCTCTGGTTGTACGACAAGCGTAGCTTGTTCATATACCCGGGTACACTTCAAGAGTAAGTTAAACGAACAACCTCACTTTTCAAAGTCATTTTGACAGTTACATTTTATCAAAAGGTTGTAAGATCTCCACGATAATTAAAGACGTTCTTTCTATAATAGCAGGGTTACACTGAAAAACATAGGATGACCAAGAATGTCATCGACTACATGATGGATCTGGGAATAATCTGTTCATGCAGCGGTCCGTGGTCACTTTCATGATGTTGTCCGCTGAAAAAACCCGTATGAAAAAATTACACGTAAAACATCTGAAGTATACCTGTAGCTAAGTACATACCACGAGAGTTTGGATATTTAGGCGATATCCCTTAATTAAATACAGATATGCTACACATAACTGGAGCTAATAAAGTAGTCGCCGGCGCCTAATCAAAAGTACAATACCTGAACCATATTCAAGGCATCAATTATGCTGTGCGAACCCGATGTCAAAAGAAGACATTATTCTCCACCGTCAGCTATCAATAACAACGTTCAAACTCCGAACACAGACGATTGGTATAGGCTGGAAAATCATCCTTTGTGATTCTTGTACAGATACGGCCTTACCAGTCGTACCAAATAATTGCCGACGAATTGTTTTCAAGACCCTTTACAACTCATCATACTTCGGAGTTTGTGCTACCACTAACCCTATTGCTGTAATAATCTTCTGACTGAAGGTAAACAAAGACATCAAACAATCCACAGACTTCATGTGTCCTTCCAGGAAGCCAAAGTCTGCAAGCATAACAAATTCCTCAATGAAGTTTTTCCAGCTTCAGATGCGTTGTCCATCTGCTTACGTTTCAATCCGAGAGGACCTTTAAGAGGATTAAGTAGATTTAATTTTAGCTCCTAGCATATATGGACAGAAGCATGCACAGGCCAGAAGCAATACCAAATTAAGACATCACAAATAGAATCGTTAAATATGCTTTTTTCAACTCTGAATAGTAAACTTTAGCTAAAAACAAACAATTACGATAGACCGTAAAACTCAATTTGAATGTAGGTTGCTCTATTCTTTGTTCAAGCACCTTGACACTACGCATTTGTGAACAACTGACTATCACCCACAACTTGTAAAAGGGTTGGCGGACAACTGAAAGCATCGCCTTTAAATACAAACATTCCTCATTGGGCCGACTCTCACCTAATATTTCTATTTGAAATCCACAGTGCTTCAAAACAGGCATTGCTTGAAGTGCAGAAGAATTGTCCTACAGAGCAAAGCTTCGACTTTCAGAAGAGTTAATGGAAAAAAAAGGTATTTGGTCTATAAGAAATTGAATTGTGAGCGTATTACCGTCAAAAATACTTGGGGATCGGCTATCTGACATAAATACTGCAAGACTCTTTTGCAGTAATTGAATTATTTTCACTTGACCATTTGTAACTTCTCTAAAGTCCTTTTTTAACTAGATGTAGTATTCGCATAGCCTAAAAAAGAACGGAAATATGAATCTAGACAAACGAGACGCAAGTAAAACAAAAATTTTTGTAATAGAGTATCCAATACGGAAGCATACACTATCCAGTAAAAATGATAGTTTACTTCATCTGTCTTACTATCTCAGCTAGTAAGGAAAGATAAACCACAAATTCTGTTGCCGTGAAACGTAGTGTGTATAATTATTGAACATCGATTAATCATGCTATTTATTTTTACCTAACTTGAGTTTTAATAAAAGCATGGGCAGCATTCCTACAGTTGAAAACTATATATGGGACTCCAAACAACTGTCTACCAACCTCAAAGTTAGACTCTTCAACTAGAACGTCAAGTCAGTTCTTCTGTATGGAGCTGAAACGTGGAGAACTACTGCAAACATTCTCAGGAGAGTATAGGTATTTATCAACAACTGTCTACGCAGAATATTGAATGTCTGTTGGCCGGAAAATATCAGCAACAGCCTACTATGGAAGAGAACAAACCAACTTCCAGCTGGAGAGGAAATCAGGAAACGACGTTGAAAATGGATAGGACATAAATTGCGCAAATCATCAGACTGTATCACAAGACAAGCACTAACTTGAAACCCTGTTGGAAAACGATAAATAGGAAGGCCAGAGAACACCCTGCGTCGAGAGCTGAAAGCAGACATAAAAAGGATGAACAGTAACTGGAGACAGCTGGAAAGGATTGCTCAGGACAGAGTTGAATGGAGAATATTGGTGAGCGGCCCATGCTCCTCCGAGAGGGGTAACAGGCACAAGTAAGTAAGTAAGTGATTTTTAATACAGTGTGTTCGCGCTCACGTGTTTACTATACGTAATTGGCGAGTTTAACTTTCGGTTTCGCGGGATATGTACGTCTGAACAAAGTGGGAATTTAACGCCTTAGCACGTCTCGTTCTATGTGACAGAAAAACTTAATTAATAAGGAATAAGTCTTCAGTTTATTATCACGGGCACGAGATAATGGAGCGTGATCTTATCAGTCAAACAAATAATACTTCTCAACATTCAATACAAGATAATAAGAAATATAATCCCTATGCAGAATAAAGAAGTATATGAATACTTGAGCTTTATTGTTCTGGCGTATGCTAAAGGTTTGAAGTTGACTCTTAACCAGTCAGCCTAAGTTACTACAGGAACTAACAGTACTGTTTATGATGGTATAAAGTCAAACTGAACTATTTTCGTATAGAAGAGCGTTTTACTCACAGGTGTATTTAAGCAAACTGAACTGAATCCCTATTTAATAATAATAATAATAATAATTGATTTCCTTATGTCAGGAAAGATCAGCAAAGACATTTCAGCCTATAGTTAGGCTCAGCTAATATGCAAGCAAATTACTTTGTGATACATAAACATGTGAGGTTAAAGTGTATAGTAATATAGTGAAATATCCAAGGGTTTTGGTAATGGTTAGAAAATGGAAAGATTTGGTAACTGTACGTTACAGTATTTGAAATTACAAAATATAAGCAACAACAAAATTGTACAAACAAAGTGCAGTGTTTCTGAAGAGGGATATGACGGTTGACAAAGTTAGATTAATTAATGGCATGTGGGTGTCGGCTGACGGACGCTGCTTTTACAAAAGCAACCTTGCCCAAAAGTTTGGAAGAATGAGGTTATAATTGGGTGTTGTGGAGATAGTTGGCTTTCAGTTTCGACATTACGAAATGACCCGAATTAAGCAACCATTGATCGCCTGGAAGAACTGGACAGTCGACTCGTCCTAATATGGGACTCTCCAGCAGTAAGTATCCACGACCCCATCCTCGGTGAAACCTAGAAATCTCAAGCTACCCGGCGAACGCTTTACCATCAGACCACTAAGTCGGCATTCGCCGCCATCTATTTGTGAATATATTTTTTAAAGGCGTTGAAGCCAACAATAAAGAACTAGTATTATAAACGCGAATGAGAATAATCAGGTTTAAGAGAAAAAAGTTTATTTACAGTCACTTCGTTTTAATTATACGTAAATAAAAAGACATTTGGATAACAATGAGGTGTTCATTGATAACGATAAACATGAGAAAGTGTCTATAACATCCAGAAATTGAAATAAACAGCTTATCAAGTGCATGTATATGAAAAGTGAACCAAAAAACCTTCTTTAGCAAAATGTTTGAACACAGTTTTCTACTAAGAAGCAATTGTAATTCATGTCGTTTGCTTAGGTATATAATAACGAACTGGATAATTCTAACGTCCCTAACTAAGTTCAGGACACGTGTCATCCTATTTCAGTCCGTATGCGGGCGTAGAAGAATTTTAAACCAAAGTTTCGAAAGGATGATTATACTTCAGTAGAAACCATTGACGTAAAATAATATGTTTTGTTTAAAACGTTTATGAAATTAGTCTTTCATTTTGTGCGAGAATTCTTGGTTCGTATCATTGTTACTGAAATTAAATTGAAATCAGAAGGCTTCGTATATCAACCGTATACATGTAAGAACAATTATGTTACTTAATATACACCAAAACTATTCAGTAGAACTCTTAGACAATGATTAGACTACATGTCAAACATAAAAATATTTGACCATAGCTGAAAGCAACTTAGGGGAGTGATGTGCAGAATCGGAAGCCAAAAAATTTTTGTACTGTGCCTCCTAACATGAAACTGAAGTTCCAATGTTCCGCACACTTCTGGTGCCAGTTGTTTAATTAGGCAGGCACAAAGTGCTCTCCCATCTTCACATATTACTGTTGTTCGAAAAGTAAGTGATGGATTCATAGCAATAGAATATTTATTTTTATGTCGTATGAACATGGTATTTCAATTATCTAGCTGGTGTCTTACGTCTCACAGCTAATCTATTTCGTGAAACAAATTCTTTATGACCACAGAAAATAGTAAATTTTCCCAAAAACATCAAGAACAAAAACATAAAAGTATATTCAACTGACTAACTATTATAAATATGCTCAAAGACTTCCAGCACATGTTTACTAGAGAAAAAGGTTGCCTCTAAAGACTACAAACTAATCAAATAGACATAAAATGTGAAATAAGTGTGAACACTGCACTTAGTTTATATGAAGACGTTAAACATAACCCAAGTCTGTCCCGTGACTACACTCCATCATGGACCATGAAGAAATGTTTGAGTCCGGCCTTGTATCGAGACTGTTATACCGTGATTGAAACGTTTTGTACAATTCCTAGATAAGGTATTTTGTTGAACGTCTCGGCGAGATCACTGAGTTATAAGATGATAAGCAATCCAATATTGCTCGCAGTCATATAGTGTTCTCTCGACATGAGGCTTGTAAGAAAAGCAGGGTCAAGCGAAATTTCATGTTTCTCTGGTGTCTTTAAAGTGTGATACGTCACCAACCGGCTTAACGTATTAAAAATAAGACTAACAGAAACCGGTCTGTTGGCAAACAAAAGCTCAATATTCATCCTTCCAAACCCTTGCCAGCAGTGTGACATCACGAAGTGTCAATATAAATGTCCCCTGAGAAATTCATTAAATCAAGCTTATTATTTGGCTTTAGGGGCATTTTATCCTTCTAAAGTCTTCCAATTATAATATGAATTCAGTTAAGAAGCACCGTCGTTTCGAATCGTCTCTCCACCGACATAATACAATAATCACTCTTAGCAGGAGAGGCTGTCGAATGCCATAAACTTGGAACAGGTTTCATAGTGCCAAAAGTAACGAAAACTTGAAGGTTGTTTATGCAAATTATCTTATTATTTGTTATTTTTGAGTAATAGTGAAATTGGCGACAACCGACAATGCCACTATTAAATTACGAATCTATCTGTTTGTTGGAGGCTCGTTATTGTAACTTTGTATACAGAATTAGTGCAAAATAGAATTGAATATTCTCTAGATACAAAATCCTGTTTGCTTTTCTTTCTATCTAATCAGGAGTGAAACTGAATGGAGTTTAGTGCCAAATTTAGTTGTCTTGATGACGTCTGAGTAGATACTATACCGTGTTGGCGACATCTAAGCTAGCAAATCCTTATATTGAAAATCTCCGGGCAAATACATCCAGAAGACTTTTTCATGTAAATAGATCCTGTCACGGTAGATGTAGTGAGAGGGCATTACATGAGTTAGCTTAACGCCTTCTGCTATCAGCTGAACTAGCTTATTTGCATGATCATTTACTAACCCTATTTCTTATTGGATAATAAGTAGCATGATGTAACTGCTTGCCTTACGTAAAGCTGTGTAAGTTATGTTGCCAAATGACTCTGTTAGCCTGGCCTGTTCTTACAGTTATTTCTAGGTTTCCTTGTTAATTCGAAACTGGTAAGTTGCTTTTAGGATAACTGTATTATAACACTAACATATTTCGATTCAAAGATACCGGTGGCTGTTGATGAAGTTGTGTCAGTATACGTAGCTGTTGCAGCTGTGGCCGAATACAGCCTTAACTATATTATGTTTGTACAGAATATTTCTATACTGATATTTGTACCAAAAAGTTAGACAGCACTGTTCAGCTTAACGATAGCGGGTTGTACAATTAGTGACGCTGGATTCTTCTTGTTCAAATATATATCTATCACATCTTCTTTCCAAACGTCTTAATCATACGCGTAATTGTTGATAGTTGTATATTTATAAGTCTTATTATTAACGAAGGTAAAATTACTGACAAGATAAATAGTTATTTTATCAAATGAGGTCACAAATCCACAAGCGAGAATTGGTCACAACAAGAGAACTCCTTGAGATGGTTTACGCTGTACAACATTACGATAAAATGTAACATGTACAATAATTCGCAATACGAAAATGCCAAAAACCTTCATTCGGAATGTTAATACTCAAAGTTTGGGACATCTGTATACCCTGCAAAGCGAACTCAACAATTGAGGCTAACGTAACTTCGATATGATTGAAATAATCAGTATAGGGAAAATTAAAGAAGCATTTACATACCTTACTTACTGCTTACTTACTTACGCCTGTTACCCCTCTCGGAGGAGCATGGGCCGCTCACCAATATTCTTCATTTAACTCTGTCCTGAGCAATCCTTTCCAGCTGTCTCCAGTTACTGTTCATCCTTTTTATGTCTGCTTTCAGCTCTCGACGCAGGGTGTTCTTTGGCCTTCCTATTTATCGTTTTCCAACAGGGTTTCAAGTTAGTGCTTGTCTTGTGATACAGTCTGATGATTTGCGCAATTTATGTCCTATCCATTTTCAACGTCGTTTCCTGATTTCCTCTCCAGCTGGAAGTTGGTTTGTTCTCTTCCATAGTAGGCTGTTGCTGATATTTTCCGGCCAACAGACATTCAATATTCTGCGTAGACAGTTGTTGATAAATACCTATACTCTCCTGAGAATGTTTGCAGTAGTTCTCCACGTTTCAGCTCCATACAGAAGAACTGACTTGACGTTCTAGTTGAAGAGTCTAACTTTGAGGTTGGATAGACAGTTGTTTGGAGTCCCATATATAGTTTTCAACTGTAGGAATGCTGCCTATTCTTTGCCGATCCTTGCTCTTACATCTGCATCGGATCCTCCTTGTTCATCGATGATGCTCCCCTAGGTATGTATAGGTATCTACTTCTTCCAGAGTTGTTCCATCAAGTTCAATTGGATAGGTGGTCTCTGTGTTGAATTCGAGGATTTTGCTCTTTCCGTTATGTATGTTCAGGCCTTTTGATGCTGAGGTTGCTGCTACGTTGGTTGTCTACACGTGCATTTTATGTTGCGTATAGGATAGAAGTGCTAGATCATTCGCGAAGTCCAGATCATCGAGTTGCATCCAAATTGTCCATTGAAGCCCGTGCTTCCCGTCTGATGTAGAGGTTTTCATGATCCAATCAACCACTAGGAGGAAGAGGAAAGGAGAGAGAAAACAGCCTTGTCTAACACCGGTTCTCACTGAGAATACATCTGTCAGCTGTCCTCCATGCACGATTTAGTACTGCAGTCCGTCGTAAGAATTCCGAATGATGTTGACGAGTTTCTCTGGTATACCGTAGTGTCGAAGAATTTTCAATCGCTATCTCCTGTCTACGCTGTCAAAAGCCTTCTCATAGTCGATGAAGTAGATGTACAGTGACGAGTTCCATTCAATTGATTGTTCAACGATGATGCGTAGTGTTGCGATTTGGTCTGTGCATGACCGATTCTTACGGAAACCAGCCTGTTGATCTCGAAGTCGAGCATCCATTGAATCTTTCATTCTATTCAACAACACTCTGTTGAAGACTTTCCCTGGTACTGAAAATAGTGTGATCCCTCTGTAATTTTCAAATTCGCTCAAATCTCCTTTCTCTGGTATCTTGATAAGGTATCCTTCTTTCCAGTCTGCCTGGCACCTGTTCTTCATCCCAGAACTTCTTGAATAAAACGTGGAGCATCCTTGCCGTTATGTCTATGTCTGACTTGAGTGCTTCGGCTGGTATATTGTCAGATCCTGCTACTTTCCCACTTTTGATCTGTCTAATAGCTATCTTGATTTCTTCCATCGTTGGTGGGTTTACATCCATCGGGAGGTCTGCTAGATGCTGCTTCGATGTCTGGTGGGTTCGGTGGAGCTGGTCCTATTCAAGAGTTCCTCAAAATGTTCTACCCATCTGTTTCTTTGTTCTTGAATCTCGGTGATTATCTTGCCTTCATTGTTCCTGTCCGGTCATTCTGGTTTACTATATTTACTATATTTCGCAGAACACCAGCTTGCTAAAAAATGCTAGCCAGATTATACAAATTAAACTAAGAAAACGCTAGGAGCACTTCGGATTGTGCAGTCGGGGATCAAACACACTCAACGAGGACAATACCAAAGACGTGAAACCAAACCAGAAACAACAAAATGAGAATCATAATTAGCCGAGAGTTATATCCTACTCTGTAATAGAGACATCGGATATTGATATCAGTTCCAAATCTAATACCTTAGCACTCTTAACCATTATCCATTCTATGGTATTCTTTGAAGCCATACTCACAAATCAGACTACCCAGGACGGGACAATGGGACTGGAAACTAGAGCATTACAAACGCTTTAAAAAAGAAATCGAAAGACAAAAATAACAGAAAAAGAAGAGGAAATAAATTTTGAAATGCGAAAGCTAGGTAAAATAAATTTTACAAACCTATCTGATACTGTCACAGCAAGAGCGACCGTGTAAACAAGTCCCGAAAGAAGTTGAAGACCAGGAGCTGAAACCGCAACACTCAAGATGCAAGCATAAAGAAATCAGTTAGTTTAAATAGATCCGCAATTAGTTATTGGATATCGGATTAGCACGTATCCTAGCAATTTAGCCTGCATGCATTTTAAAAATGACTCAAGATGCGCAAATTCTCCAGCAACACAATACGGAACTTGTGAAACGTAATAACGGTTTCATTGGATATGTAATACATTAAAGTGATAGAAGATCTGTGTCAAAAAAGGGATCAACTACAAAAGGCAATTATCGAGGAAGATGATGAAAAAAATCGTCTTCAACACGATATGAGAATTATTTCTGAGAAACTGGCAAAAATAAATGATTCACTGAGCAAAAAACTTGTTATTCGGAATTCGTACGACAAAGCAATTGCCGAATCACAGCAAGCATACTCGAAAGTAATTACAAATTATAGTATAAAATCATAACATGAATTTTTAGCTGTTAGAAAACTCCAATGTACTGTTGAATGTTTTGCGATGCAATCAGGAAAAAATGAAAGATAAGTTTATCAAGAGATATAGCCCCTGATCGTTTAAAATCATTTTTCATTGATATTATAAATCCGATTTTTATGAGGATCATAGTTATACATAGTTTCTAATATATAGTATACTAATCTGAGCTTGTTCTTACATTTATATATACTGTTAAGAATGGTTCTCCCTTATTTTATCTGTAAAATGATATTTGGGCCCCATTAAAAGCTTTCATTTATGGATCCACATAGCCGATACAGGGATCCTTCTTTTGTAGAACTGTATTTCACTGATCTAGACGTTTTAGTACCTTGTTTACAATACGATGGATGAGTCAAGCTGAAAGGTTATTGAAAAATTTAAAAATGCCACCCATTGGAAATCAGTCGTACAATTTTCTTTAGATCCGACTTATTCGCAATTTAATTTTAATCATCAGCTTCGTTGACGGTTCCAAGACACAACAATTTAATAAGCTACAATTCCATAGCAAAACGCCTAGAAAAATGAACTCTAATAAGAGGAAAAAAGTTACTATGTACATAAACTTTAGGTTTTTATTAAAAAGCATAGAGTACACATTTTTATCCAAGCATGCTTCCTTCATATCACTGAGTTAAAACCTGTCAAAATGTAATTCCGATTCTCAAGATAAATATTGTATCTGAAAAGAAAAGATCACAGTAACTCACTACTTCAGTTACTGTCATTGTGACGCAGCTTTCAGTCTCGACTGTCTAGGCAACCATAGAATGGAGCGCACCAACCAGTATAAATAACATGAAATGATAGCTAGTTGAAATGCCAACTTTTTGATGTTTTCTTAAATGAGACAAACGCGTAAGTGCCTATTGACTTAGTACGGCCCGCAATACGATACAGCTAAATTAACTAAGGTAGCCGGATTCTATGTCTGACTTCCTCCATAGTTTCAATCGGATACCATAATTTTTCCTACCACAGCTACTCCAAAAGACTAGACTTGTAAGATATTTTGAAGCAAAATATATCCGACGACACTAGCAAACAACGTTTATATATCTCACATTTGAAATTGGATTAATTGATGCAAGTTTATAAATCAACTTTACAAGAGAATTAATACAACACCTTTCGCTTGCTTTAATGAACGATTGTATTTTGGGGATTCTGAATCTTAACAATTTTAATCCTGTACTTGTTTATACTTACAAGCAGCTTTTCTTTTATGACGATGCATGAGATTTACTCAAGCCTTTATAAAACACCATAACTAAAAATAATAAATAACGTATCCCAAAGAGTACTCGTTTCGAGAAATGTAAATGAAAACACTTGTTACAATAAGCATGATAGAAACAACAGTTGCAGAATCACGTGAATATCAATCAAGTTGACATAACTATGACTGGCTGTGTGAAATACATGCCGCATTCACAAACAAACAGGCATTATAACCAGTATAACCACTAGGATGAAAATAAACTTCGAAGACATACTCGTTTGTGGTAGAAAGATCATAAACAATATTTTTCGGCGAGTCGCAAGCAAGTAAGCTCATCGGAAATGCAATCCTCCAATGCCATCGTGTTGCAATTAACAAACATACTGGGTGAAAAACTAACGAATACGTGAATCACGTATAATCAGATGACACTATCAATACAAATGTCAGCTAACCGTTAGTGACTAAGTGAAGAAATCTGATAACAAGTTCGGCAACTTAAGTAAAAGCATCCACGCTAGCTTTATAAGCCTAGCTTTGGTAGAAATATGAAAACGCTTTAGCCAGTAGGATGATGGGTCCGACTACCACGTAAAATGCAAAAAGATAATAAAATGATTGATTGAATGCGATCAGCATTAGAGGGCTGGAGAAGCTTAATACCAATCACTACCTAGTAAACATGTCTTAAATGAGGTCAGTTGCGGTTCATTTAATTCAACGGTAACATCTCCGTGAAACCAGGAGATGTGGGTTTGGATCCCATAGAAGATGGAGGTACCAGTTACTCTAAGTTGAAAGTACATCATGTTAATAAGTGGTAACTAGCGCAGAATTCAAATGAACAGAGGTTTCCTCTAAATCAACTTTAGCTACCTAACATATTGACTACTAAATGATATCACTAGTTTGGATATTAAAGAAGCAATTCATAAACTTGTTAACAGACTTATACTTATTGCTGTGTTACATTTTATGTTGTACTTATAGATAACAAACTTTCGAAGGTCGTATACGCAGAATCTGAACATCCATAATTGTCACTACGAGTAAACTGTTTGAGACTGTCTGCGTATTACAACAAAATAGACGCATTATAGATTACATTTAAAAATTTTAACTGACAACAGCAACTAAACATAGTGCACAAATTCATTGTTTTCCAGTGGCAAACAAAATATTCAGTGGTTTAACTCTAGCATTTGAAACCAGAGTAAAGAAATACACCACTACTACTGAAATATTATTTAGTAAAAGCAAACATAATTGAATAAAAACATAGAGAATACATAATTCATATAAATGCAAACATATGAATACATACATTACACTGACAAAATTACATTAAAAAATTACGAGTGCGAAGATAGGTGCATACAAATGATACAAATCACAGCAAAAGAATTAGTCAGTTTTAATTCGGATGTTAAAGAAAAAGAACAATCACATAACGTACAAAGCAGTAACTAAGCCCAAGCTCTAAGAACTGCTCGTCTCGTGGCCAAACGACAACATATAATGGAAGCTATTATCATTCCGAGAGTGACGGTAGCTATTGCGGTATAATCGAAATCTTCTTTAAGTAGATCATATGTTTGTGAAGGAGATATACGGGTGAAAAATAAGTCTGAAACACAAACAAATAGAAAAAACAATGCTTTAAAAAGTGTTATAGCGAAATGTAGAAATTATAACCAGACTTGTAAGTAGCGTTAATTATGCCAATAAGTTGGTCAGTCATATGCAACGTAGATCAACGTACACACCTGTGTTGGGCCAAGTTGCTAGATCATATCAGAATGATGAGGCGACAATTAACATGAGTGCCAACAACGAGAGTAAGGAAAATAAACGGAGAAGACGAGATGGAAATGTAGGTATGAATGAATACTGAAAATCGAGATCTAGTAGATACGGAATGAATTCATTTGTGTTAGTGACCCGTTCCGAGCCATTTTACAAGTCTCCAAATACTGGTTATAGCTATTGTACTGATTCAAATCAGTAAGTTTACACCTACCAAACACCATTCAGAACAATAGTCGATGGTTTTATGGATTGATGCCAAAATTAACGACCAAGGTAAAAAAAGATTTAGAACGAAGGAGGATTATAGCTGGTAAAGTCACTATATTCAATAATAAGTAGTAATCAAATAACAAAGTTAACTGAATACAGAAGGGAATCAAAGGTCAGAAAATGTTAATATTAAATATTAAGTATTGGTAAGAAACGGCGAGAAGTATATACACAAGTATTACCGACCAACAAGTAGGCAAATATCTGAATATTTCTAAATCTTACCTAAACCATAAGCAAATACTAATCCAGTAGACTCCAAACCAGTAGGAGCTGTACGAATAGCTCGAATTCGCATAACTGATTGATTATATGTGATCATAGATTGATCCGAAAAGGGCAGTACGGGAGCATAAGGATGAATACCTTCTTCCCTGTATTTTAAATAGACGTTTTAGAAATGCAGTTATTTTGAAGACAGAATTAAAATCAACTTCCATTCTCATCAAGGTAAAGTTAATTAACAAATTTCGACCAGTTTAAGATCAGTACACTTGTGGGCTAGTAATGGATAGGAGAAAGAGCAATCCACGGATTGTGAAGGCTAAAGAGGTTTATATCGATTTGGGACATATTTCAGATCATTATGATATCAATTTTACATTAGAAACGCGGGTTTACAAAGGACTGATAAGAGTGATCCCATTCTGTTTATGAAGCCTACAGTAACCACATCGTCATGCTATTCATGATAAATAATCATGCTATTTTGTGTTCAATATTTTATATGTAAGCGTGCTATTTTGTTCTATAAGGAAATTTTTTACCGTTTAGCTAGTGGTTTTGTTCCCAATTTTAATTCATTTGGGGTCTGAGTAAAAAGTCGCATCAAGTGAGCAGCTATCATTTGGCTATATCGTATTATTGAGTCTGAACTTATCCATCAACCATAGTCATTCAAAATATTAATAACTAAATCCATAACAACAGAGACTGGGGGTAAAAATTGATCATATTAAGATTTATGCACAATTATAACGTAAGCCTACGAATAAGATATAGTGTTCCAACAATTCTACACACATAAGGATTATCAGAAGGTAACAAAACTTTTTAATTCATGAAAACTAAAGCCAAAAAAAGATGTTTTAGCTTACTGAACACGATAGAGGATAGTTTACTTCTATGCCGTGTGTTCCAAGCCAGTTTAAACAAAGATTACATTAGACAGACAATCCCCATGTGCGCAACATCAACTATAAATTTAGTTAAACTTACATATCTTATTATGCTAAAAGCTTCTAGAATTTCACTTTCTAAGAATAAATTGAAGCACGGTTGAAGAGAATTAATACATTCGGTATTCTGTAAAACCTAGTCGTTAGTTTAACAACCACAGAGGAATCAGCTTGACCAATATAATACTTAAAATATTATCCTCTATAATTGTTCGGCGTTTATCCAACATTAGAGAACAGCGGACTAGAGAAAGCCAGGTTGGTTTCAGACCTGGACGTGATTGCATTAATCAAATATTTACCCTACGCCAGATTCTCGAACATAGACATATGTACCAACAGCCGACTATAGTTATATTCATTGACTTGAAAGCAGCTTTTGACTCCGCAGACCGTGAAGTTTTGTGGCAGTGTTTGTCGTTAAACGGGGTACCATAAAAGTACATAAACCATATAAAGGCTCTCTACTCAGTCACCATCGCTCGAGTCAGAGCATATGGCGAATTGTCACGAGAAATGTCATCTTCAAGTGGAGTTCGTCAGGGTTGCCTCTTATCCTCATTTTTATTTAACTTCGTCATAGATGTACAGTTGGAAGTCTCAATCACTTCTTTTAATTCTTTAGGAACTAATCTCCTTCCCGAAAGTTTTCTCGTCGACTTAGAATAAGCAGACGATATAGCTGTATTTAGTGAAGACGCTGATAATAAGCAGAGTCTCCTAAGCACCTTGAATAACAACGAAGGCATATTCGGGATGCGCTTCTTTCCTTCTAAATGCAAAATGTTACTCCAGAACTGGTCTGCTTTCCCACCTAGATTAGTTACATGAAGTGAGGTAATTGAATGCGTTGACCGCTTCACTAATCTCGAAAGTTTCATCACCCATGGTTAGTCGGTGTCTGACGAAACCTCAGCATGGATTCAGAAAACCCGATTGGCATTCGCCAATTTACTCCACTTGTGGCGCAAGCGAGATATCCGTCTCTCAACGAAAGGTCGGATGTACGGCGCAGCAGTCCGCACCGTTCTAACATATGGCTGCCAAACGTGGGCTATGAAAACCTAAGATATGCGTCGACTTAAAGTATTTGGCCATAGAAATCTTTGTAGCATCTCTTGTATTTCATGGAACAGTAGAATAAGTAATATGTAGGTTAGACTTAAGGTTCTTGAGAAATATGGTAAATCAGTCGAAGAGGTCATTAACCATCATCGACTGAGATGGGTGGGACATATGCTGCGCATGCCCCGACTGCCGCCTGCCTCTTCGCGCGATGTTAGCTATGGTTGAAGTAGAGTGGAAGAAGGGTAGGGGTGACCAAACTAAAACATGGCACCAGTCCATGAAGTCCTTGACTGTTAATCTAAGCCATGTAGGTAGATTCAGATTACCTGGTTGGGGTCTGCGTGATAGTCGCAATAAATGGCTGGAGACACTTGACGACATAGCTCAGAATTGATCACATAGGCGCAAGTGTATTCACTCTTCAACTTAATCTAAATCTTGAATACTATTATTATTTCCTGCACACCTTTACTTTACTTTCTCCTCTTGAATTTTAACGTTATGTTATCTCCGTTGTCTCGTAGTGCTAATGTGGTATGGCAACTTGAACTTATGGGCGTATGTGCCCAACTCTACGTTGTTGATGATGGTTAACAATCAAGTATTTTAGATAATGATCCCAGATACTGGTAGCAAGTCTGGTGTTAGTGAACAATATGTGACGTTGACGGCACACCTATTAGTAACCTCTATAGGTGTCTTAAACACTGAGGCACTACGAGGAATAGTGTAACTCCTGAAATGCTAGAAGACACCAGGAGTTTACTAGTCTTAATTATTCAAGAAAAACATCCTTCTGACATAGTGTTTCACGATGATACCTCTTATTTTTCCAATTTTCAACAGAAAATAACAAGATTATTGATTAAATTCGACTTGATATATAGACGTTAAGGGTTTGTATATCGTGGTATGCCTTAATAAAAGTATATTCTGAAAAAACGATAAGGAGAAAAGAGTGAAATTCAATCAAGCAGATTGAATTAAATACTATTTCCTGTTAAAATAAACTATCGTAGGCGGAAGTATAATCAAATAAAACTTCTCAAAACCAACATATGGCAAATCACAGATGTATATCGACCAAAGTTGACACATGAATAAATAATATGACATATTCATAAAATGAAGATTAAAGTATTCGGCTTTGGAACGCATTATTTATGCGAGGGTTAATAGCACTATCCGACTCTCCTAACCATAGTAGGTAAGGTAGGTTTCGGAACTTTAAAATACAGATGGAAAAACTTATATTTAGGATTAATAAACCACTGCTCGAACATAGGATACAATTTCATTATAAGACCTAAAATAGAAACAACAAATCTGAACTAATAAACAACGGTTGGATTAAGGTTATCAGTGGAATTCGAAATGCACACTTCATTTTAAGACGTAGAGGCTTTATATACTCGCATCTAACTGTTTTAGTGCTCACATATAAACTCGAACCTAGCACCTATCGCTTCAAACACAAACGCATTATTCATTGAGCTAGTGAGTTCATGCATTTGTAAAACGGGTATGAGCATACTTGTCATATATTGTATTTACGTGTCCCGAATTTTAGGAACTGAAATTGATGCCTCCATTGTTATCCTGAGTAGACTGTCTCCATTTATTCACAATGTGAACATCAGCATTAAAATACAAAGACACCACCCATTAACCCTTAAATATGAAGAAACGTACGTCATCAATTCTACTGTTGATCACAATTCAAATAAAACAACTGACTAAAATGGATATGACTAAACAGCAATCCATTTAGGATGCATAGATGCCAATATAGATCATTACAAATGGGAAAAAAATTTAGAATACGTAGTTAGAGTTACGCATTAAATTAGAGAAAAAGAAAAAGTAAATAACCACTGCATATGATACAACTATAACTAAAACACTTTAAATAAACTTCATTTTTTGATAAACAGAACACTATTTATCCATGAATTTTAGACTGAATAGAAAAGTTTGCTGACTGTATGCGACAATAAAAAGGCAAAATATTTTAATGTTGCTACATACTACTTATTAGTAAGTAAGCAGAAAAAAGTGATGAGAATGTTGTGCCATATAATTAAAATTTTGATTAGTGAATAGTTAGGAACGATGAGCAACAGGTGAAAATTAAATTGTAAATTATGATACTTTTTTGGTATTTGAAACGTTTACTAATAAATGATATAAAGTATCGATTAAAATTCATTTTTACATCCGCATATAGGCGATGTACAAATTTTAATATGAAAATTATGAACCCCGAAATGATGATAACTTACATGAGTTCAGGAGTCATATCTAAACTACGACGAGGATCGAAAAATGATTTCGGTATTTCAATGAGACTATTTTTCTGTAAAGCCACTGAAAAGTAAAATAATTTTCTATTAGATACGATTAATATAAAATATACTGTAATAAAAGTATTCAAGAGGTTGTTCAGCTTGTAGAAGTTACCTTATATGTTGATCGTAGCTAGACAACTATTACAAAGAAGGAATAGCTACGAACTTGTTTCGTTGTAGTATGAAACTCTACGGTAATTTAGGACCTTCAGGAATATCTATTAGTTAATTCGCCTTACAGAACTCTTGAAATTACATGTTGAGGATAGTAACAATATGTCGAATGGGAAGTCACTTATCAACACTGTATAATGACGTCATGCAATATCACAAATTGAGAGAAAAGAATGCAAACCATTCCATGTCGAATTAATAGTCTGAAAGTTGAACAACCTCTACGAGGTGATATGAAAGACTAATAATGGTTTGGAAGGTGACAACAACCTACTACTCCAGTAACGAACAACATAGCCACAATAAAAGTTATGAAATTAAATTTGGATTTAATAAGTATCACCATCTACCTTTTTAAAAAGTAACAAGTGAAACATAAAATACAATGATGTTCGGATGTTGTGTAACAGTTGATAAGTCCGGATTCAGCTTTGTCAAAATAAAAGTATTTCATTGTGAAAATATTTGACTTATCATTAAAATCGAGACAAAACAAGTAATTTTTTATTCAATAGACTCTATTGTTTCTCTCAGCAAATATCTATGGCTAAATCATAACACAATCGTAAAGTTCTAGTATCAGGTCGAGATAATCAGAACTAGGATAGGTGCCACTAACTACGATACGAAATTCGAAAGATGACTAGTGGTTATCAATCGTAACTCTAAACAACAATAGAAAAATTTCTAAAACCATTTCATATCATTTATTAATAGGCAGAAATACAGACAAGTGATTTTTTGCATTCCGAAAAGCTGTAGATTAAATGAGAACTTAACAATATAATTTCCAATTACTACTGATTTCACTGCAAATAATCAGTAATAATTGGAAATCAAATTGTACAGCATGACGAAGTGCCCAATAAAAACCAGTTGTTTTATGGTCAGATACAGTCAGTAACTAAAGTTGTTTATTTCTTATTATTAAAACGGGATTAGATTTACTGTATATTATATCAGGAGATTCAAGAAAAGCAACCTATCTTTCCAAATTGTTTTCAGAAGACTATTTCATTTATTTTCAGTATATGTATATTGATTATTGTATTTCTATTATTGTCATGCTTCTATCGCCCTAACCTCCCGTTAGACTCGTAAACTGTTATCATATCATTTGTCATTCAGGAACTATAATCAATTAATTATGTATATGTACCTCTAATCTCTAGTCATTATTGTTCCCGTTTTGTATAAATGTTACAATTCTTATTGGTACGCTGTGTGGTCAAATTTGTATGTGTATAAATGAATGAGTGAAATATAGTCTGACTCTCTGGTGCTTGGCTTAGTTATCTTGTGTTCTTCATTCCGCCGTTAAGACTAGTAGTCATGGGGCAGATGTGTGCGTGCACAAATTGGTACTATCTAGATCACTGTTTTCTATACATTGTGACTGTCCAATTTATCAAGACATAACACTGTACTGCTCTTCGCACATCAGGTCTTTTGTAAGAGGAAATTCACAGTAAGGATTCTGGTGTAAGAAGCCCCAATAAGAGTTAAATCTATTTTCAAAAGTGGTGCAACAAGTGGTACATTCTTATAACATCTTTTTCAAATCTACTCTTATTTTCTGACTGACTAAAATTTGTCACAGGCATGTTGAGAATAGCTAAAGTTCAACCTAATACTAGAACTTTGCCGTAGTAAGTGTCAAAGATTGTCTTTCAAAGGACTATATTTTATTGTTATCATCTACTAAACGACCTTCATAGGTGATCATAGAAATATAATGCGTATTATGACCTTTGTTTGATCAATAACTCCCATCCCCATGAGCCATAGCCAACGAAACTCCACTATTAATGGTCCTTATAATTTCATCTGGCTTCAACGTTCAGTCGAAATGACAGAAAAAAACCAGTCGACTCACTTCCTATTATTTATTAATTTATTATTATTATTATTATTATTACAAAAAAGATGATAAGATTTGTTAATTAAATGACCACAATGCATTAAGAATAAAAAACCATTTACAGCAAAACGGATTCAGAGGTACAGGATATGAAGACACAATAGAACTAAATAATAATAGTAATCCATCGAAAGAAACTCACCTTTTAAACTAACCAAAATGAATACAAAATAATGTGGACTTTAAACCAAGAAAGTGATACTAAACTTACAAATCACATTTTTTGCAGTTATTCCTCTGTCTGTAATCGAAACAGCTGCCGCTCCGCTGCGTGGTGGAGTGTTCAGTATATAGGACTGTTGTAAAACTTGTGGTATTAAAGAATTCTCTCCAGTTGAACTACAAAAACCATCAACATCACTAGCACGAAATAAAGATGAGAAGTGGGAAAAAGATAGATCTGAAGGATTTTTCGAAACTGACAACTGCGAACTTGGGTTTGACAACCATGACGGGATGAAATTACTAAGAAACAATTGCCAAGGACTTGGAATAGAATGACTGGCACATAATTCCCCAGATAATTTAGTTGGTTCATACAATTCTAAAACTGTAGCTTCGTTGCGTAACGACTTATGATTATAGTAAGTATACTTAATAAAGAAATATAAAGAAACAATACAATGATGACAAAATATGAATATCGAATATTCTATCACATTTACGACAATATAGTTATAATCAAGTTGAAGTGATTAAATGGAGATTGATTTTTTACGCTACAAAGTGATTTCAAATGTGTAAATAGTGGGTGTACACAACAGAAGAGTTTCATACTAGGAACAACAACTGTATTGTCCTTTCAATAATACCCAGATAAGATTAGTCAATAACGAATACAAATAAATTAAAACTAATGTGTCCAAAATCAATTCAACTCACTGGTGACATACTTAGATAATCTCTCGAAGTTACACCTAGAAGTCGTGACTGTGCAGACCTGAGAGTCAAATAGTTATAACTAATTGCATTGGATGATCGTTGTACTATATTACAAATTGACTGAAGTGGGAGTTCAACAATTGGACACCCATCAAGAGGTATGAATGGTTAAGCCTTCATCATGAGAACTGAAGATTGCAGGTTCGATATCTGATGGGATTACGAGTGCTCATAGCTAATGAAAAGCCCTATACTCAGGCTGAAGAGCTATTATCATTTCTTCCCGACCAATTGTTGTTATACATGATTAGTAACGGAGTGGACTATCCCACTGTTGATATTCAGCATTTAATTTTAAACCAATCTTTAATATCTTCAATCCCGACCGTAGCTGCTACCTTGACGTGGTGGTCGGGCTTGCCTATCGTGATGACCCAACCGAGCTATATTGGCTGGAACATATGTTCCTGTAGGTTCTACCATGCCAGGCAGGTCGATTGGAGAACGATGAGACTAAAAGCATCTACTCAAGGTCTGAGGGCGAAGTCATACTGCTGACTGCAGAGGGGTGTGACAGCAGTAAGGTATTTCCCTCGGACAACCAGCATCTGCAGCGATGGTGCCTTCTCACAAGGAAGGAGGGGTTAGAAAAGGTCGGCCCTAAAAATGTCACACCTCACCCTACCTCACGGATTTCCGTCTCCGGCGGTATGGGTGCCAACTAAGGGCTTTTAAGTGCGGAGCTAATACTCAAAAACTTTTCATAAAAAGGCCGTGCGTGACAGGCCTCAAGCAGTTGTCCCTTGGGCTCTGCGGTCACGCTCTCAGGTCTCTAAGACCAACACTAATCTACCTTCTTTTTCAGGTTTCTCAAGAAACACCCTTCCATGGTGTGGGCAGCCAGGAAGTGAAAACCGCCCTCATACCTCTAACAGCACACGAGATCATCTTGTTCGAAGCCAAATCCCACTTTCAACTCTTAATAACTCTCTTATCACCGTGCCTAATCCTTCTTACATAATTTTATCACCTCGCGTCTCTAATGCTAGTGAGTTAAGTCCACGAAACGTTATCCCTGGTCTCCTAAAACCGCGCACTAAGTTGTATATTGGAGCTTTCAACGTTCGAACGTTATGTCAAATAGGACAACAGGCATCCTTAGCCATGACTCTAGAATCCCGCTCCATCGATATCTGCTGCATCTCTGAAACGCGTATACAGGATCCAAGCACAGTCATTCGCCTGAACTCACCTTGTGAAAATAAGGAATCTGCTCGGTTTACTCTTCGTGTCTCCGGGGACCCCACTGCTACCACTCGAGGCCTTGCTGGTGTAGGTATAGCACTAAGTTTAAAAGCTGAACAGGCTCTCCTCGACTGGATTCCAATAGACAGTCGCTTGTGCGCAGTCCGTCTAAATGGAACGGTAAGGACTCGTAAAGATAAAGACACACGCCGTTGTCTCTTTGTTGTCTCTGCCTATGCTCCCACTGACTGCAGCTCAGATGAAATAAAAGATGAATTTTACAGAAAGCTTTCTGTCCTTCTATGCAAAGCTAAGCGCACTGATGTAGTAATAGTGGCGGGTGATTTTAATGCCCAAGTAGGTAGACTAGAGGAAACCGAAAGGCACCTAGGTGGATCATATGGTGTTGAGGCTCAACGAACAGACAATGGCGACCGGTTACTACAACTTTGTTCAGATAAGCGTTTATTTCTTGCAAACACCAACTTTAAGCATAAGGAAAGACATCGGTTGACATGGCGGCCTCCGAAATCAACCCAACGCTGGACTCAAATAGACCACATTGCTATTAGCCATCGTTGGAGAGGCTCGATAGAAGATTGCCGCTCGTTTTGGAGCACATGTTTAGACTCAGACCATGCCTTAGTGCGAGCGCGTATTAGTCTGCGTCTCACTGGACGTAAAAGATCCACTACAAGGATCCCCCACAGAGTTCAATTTAATGATGAAAAAGTCAAGAATACATTCCAGGAACAACTGAAAAACCAATTAGTAAACGGCGTAAACTGTTCTCAACCTGAGCTAGCCTGGAATGATATCCAAAAAGCTGTCGAAAGAGCAGTAATATCTACTAATAAGCTAGACCTAAAGGTTAGGAAAACTCAGTGGATTTCAGCTGCATCTACTGAACTGATAGATACTCGGCAACACATCCCATCTGGTTCTGAACATGATGAGCAACGTAGGCAACTTAAACACAAACTAATCAAAAGCTTACGCAATGATTGTGAGCAGTGGTGGGTGGCGAAAGCTAAAGAGATGGAAAAGGCAGCGGCAATAGGTAACAGTAGGCAACTGTTCAGACTTATCAAGGAAACGGGTATCAGGAACCCAACTGTAAGTGAAACTATCTCCGAAAAAGATGGTTCCATTATTCACTGTCAATCCAGAAGATTAGACCGATGGGCAGAACACTTTAGGGAACAGTTCAACTGGCCCACAGCGTCATCCCTGCTGCCCACCATCCCCAAACAATCTGAATGGCAAATTGACATTGGTCCCCCAAGTCTCAGTGAGGTTGTGAAGGCTATTGGAAACTTTAAGCAAGGGAGAGCGGCAGGACCAGATGGATTGACCCCTGAGATATTTAAGGAAGGTGGTCCAGTCTTAGCAGCCAGATTAACTGAGATCTTGGCTAGAATTTGGGAACTAGACGTAATCCCATCTGACTGGTCTCGAACACTAACCATTCCAGTCTTTAAGAAAGGACAGAAGTCCTCGTGTGACAATTACCGAGGAATCAGTTTAACGAATATAGTGTCTAAAATACTAGCTTCAATAATACTTCGACGTCTAACGAAAGCTCGTGAAGAGCAAACTCGAGAAAACCAAGGTGGTTTCAGACCCGGACGTGGTTGTATAGACCAAATATTCACACTTAGGCAGGTTCTGGAACATAGGCATACTTTCAGACGCCCAACAATAGCTGTATTCCTTGACCTTAAGGCGGCGTTTGACTCTATTGATCGTAAGGTTACGTGGCAATGTCTGTCATTGAAAGGCGTACCGGAGAAGTACATTAACCTTATACAAGCTCTCTACTCGAACACCACATGTCGTGTTAGAGCTTATGGCAGATTGTCTTCGGAATTGACCATTTCTAGTGGTGTTCGTCAAGGTTGTCCGCTATCTCCATTTTTATTTAATTTTATCATGGACATACTTTTAGAGTTAACAATGGCATCGTCTGATTTCTCCGGGGTTGACCTCTTTCCAGGAGATAAACTAACTTAGAATATGCCGACGATATAGTTCTACTGAGTGAAGATGCTGATAAAATGCAGAATCTTTTGACTACCTTAAACTTGAACGTAAGCATGTTTGGGATGCGATTCTCCTTATCCAAATGTAAAATGTTACTTCAGGACTGGCTTAATTCGGCACCAAAGTTAGTGATAGGGGATGAAACTATTGAATGCGTTAACCGTTTTACATATCTAGGGAGCCTCATCAGTCCTAACGGTCTAGTGTCCGATGAAATCTCGGCCCGTATACATAAGGCTCGATCGGCTTTTGCCAATCTGCGTCACTTGTGGCGTAGGCGAGACATTCGTTTAATGACGAAAGGACGCGTTTACTGTGCAGCAGTTAGATCCGTTTTACTTTATGGATGTGAAACATGGCCTTTAAGGATAGAGGATATCCGTAGGCTCCTAGTATTCGATCATAGATGTCTCCGAAACATTGCTCGTGTTTGCTGGGACAACCGAGTAAGCAATGCATGGGTTAGGAATATAGTACTAGGTAAATACGGTAAGCCTATTGATGAAGTAGTGAATCTTCACCGGCTGAGGTGGTTAGGACATGTGTTGCGTATGCCTGACCACCGTCTACCGAAACGAGCAATGTTGTCTGGTGTGGGAGTAGGCTGGAAGGAAGCTAGGGGTGGCCAAACGAAAACATGGCACCAATCCATGAAGTCATTGACAATTGGGCTGAGCCATGTTAATAGATGCAGACTACCTGGTTGGGGCCCACACGATGAGCGTAACAAATGGTTAGAGACTTTAGGTGATATGGCTCAAAATCGATTGCAATGGCGCAGGTGCATCCACTCCTTGTCTTCCTCCAAATTCTAATTTTTTGAGCTTATTATAATTTTCTCTTTACTGAATCACTTTATATCTCAAATCTCATCTCTGATCTCTATGCCTTTCCATTAGTACTTACTCTGTTACTACCTCCCCTACTCTGGGATTTGGTCCGACAATTTAATCTTTATCTGCTAATTGAGGCATGGCAACTTGAACTGATGTACGCATGTACCAAGTTCTACGTTGTAACTGACTGACTGAATATCTTCAATAAAATCATCTAGTAGTAAGTATTGAAATAAAGTTACTGTAACTACTAAAGGAATTCGCAAAGTGTTTTGTCGAATTTAGGACTCTAATCCACTACTTTTAGACTCAAAGACAAACGCGTTACCTACTAAACTACTGCATTCTTATGGCTACTAATAAGTATGAAGTTTTTTCGCGGTATTGATATTCAGGTGTACTTGTCGAAAGTGGTTATATTAAGGAAATTCGCTCAAGATAAACACATAGTAAAAGAGAGAGACCGATATCAGTTCTGAATTTCAACAACGGAAAATTGCAAACCCTAACTAATACCTACACATACATGAACCATAATAGTGTCAATTTTTAGAGCTATACAGATGTAAACTTTTAAAACAAAAGATGATAGACACAGTGAAGCAGGTTTCATACAACAACAGAAACAAAACTGTAAAAAGAATAAGCTTTGTTCAACTTACAATGATCCAATTCTCTGAATGAACTAAGCTAATAGGTTCAGAACATCGACGATGTACAGCACTGTACAATATTCGACCAGCCACAACATCAATTAAGTATATCATTAATGTATTCGTATGACTGTTTACGTGGCCACCAACAGTAAGTACTGCGATTAGATTAGGATTTAAATATTTATAGAGAACACTTCGATCACCTAATACGCGACCAACTGAATAAATATGTTCTAAAACACGGAAAAGTAATCAGAGTTAAAGACAACGAGTAAAGTAGAGCATTAACACATTTATTAGTGACATACTTGACCTACGCGTTTTGTGACCGGTTAATGAAAGAATAGGCAGATAGATGATGAATCACATTTGAATGGATAGATATTTTTGACTTATATAATTATCTTTTCATTTGGTAAGTGTGATTTATCACTTGATACTGCTGTAATGAATGCTTTGTGCCTAACCTATTTGGTCCTTAATCGATTAATTAGATTTGGGTTTGAGTAAAAATTGAGGCAAAACTGGGTTAGCAATAGTTATCGCGTTGTTTATAGAGCACCAACCTAGAGAATAATTCAGCCATCTCATACATTTATACCAATCAGTTACAGATTTATGTACTTATTTTCTAATTACATTCTAAGAGGACGGAATAAACGGGGAGACGTATGAATTTAGAAGCAAATGATTGACTTATTATAAGATGAATCAAACTTGTAAGCAGCATAATCAAAGCGAAATAATAACTGAGAAAAAGAAACATACCAGAAGATGGACGTGAAGCTGCAGCGACAATAACATGTTTATTATCTGGATCAGAATCAGGGCTTAATAACATTCGCCAGACGCGCGTAGCTTTCAATGTGTTATCATTCGAAGATTTGGAATTTATACGATAACCGGTTAGACGAGCTTGTTCACTTTCAACGGTAAAAATATATAAGGGCAGTGAATCGAATGGTGAATGTGTAGAAGCACAGCTAGATGGATAAACCTCAACCTGGATAGAAAAATAGAATTTTAAATAAAGTTATTAATTACATTCATGGACGAAACAGCTATTATATGAATAAACACTGAACTTGAAACATCTAAATGCCTCTAGTGATGCTTCTTTAAAAGTCTACTTCAACATTGAATGCTCAGATAGACGTTTGTTAGGCAGATACAACATGTTCAAGCTATGATAAAGATTCACAGCCACATCAATCGGTTTACTATATTTGTTAAGTATCCTGCATAACTTTACAAATAGTCACTCAATGGTCACAACACGCATAAATAATGCTTCAAAGATATTTATGACCAAATACACGTAATTTACGGATTTCTTCTACTTTTAGGAGGCTGTTTGAATAGCCGCAGAGTAACACACAGAGAGAACAAAAGACCAAAATAATCTAGAAGGGTTTCTAGTGTGTACATTGGTGTATCAACTTGATCATTGATTCACTGATATAGCGTTAACTACTAGACGATCGACTTTGAATAGAATAATGAGTGAATATTAGTTTTAACGGATCCTCCGTTAAAGAAGTAAACATGAACGATTGAACTTTGAACTACTTATTCACATAGTTCATTTAATAGGATAACAGTTAATCGTAGCATTTTTTTAGTAGGTCTACTTAAACGAGCGGTAATCTAATTAAATGATCAAGAACTAGATAAGTAAGACATAATATATAAATACTACAATAAAAATAGTAAGCAATCGTCACTGGAAAATTGCACATATATAACAGGAGAGGGAAAATATACTAGTTACAATTATCGACTCACTCAACTGTAAAGTGCAATCTAACCGTCTACAATTACCCTAACAAATCACATATCAGGTTCTAGTTGACATCAACTTGCGTAGGAATGTATCACTAAAAATAGACAGCATTCTTAATAACCTACTAATAAGAATATGTTATGCTTAAAAATACTTAAATTTCAAAAAATCCACTTACTTCTAAATCTGTTCTTAACAGCAACAACGGTCTAATAAAATCGCAACGTTCACTTATAGAACCAGGCTGCAAGGCAGTTTGAATAATATCAAATTTCAATGCATATAAATTCATACCTTTCTCACGGGATGGAACACCAGTGATTGGATTGAACGAGAAAAGTACCGGTAAATTTGTAGTCTACGGTATAAACAATTCGAATTAAAAGTGAGAAACTTCATAATTAATATTTTTAAATAAAACACTCGAGGATCTTTATTATTAAACTTGAACTTCCTAGGTAAAAACGTCAAAAACGAGGACAAATAAATAAAGATAAATCTCAGTAGAAGAAATATGGCTAGAATGTGGATAGTAGTGAAAACAAAGAAGTATGTTTCGTTCGATTTGCGACATGTCCATCAGGATGCAGTTACACCCAGTGTTGGTATTCATGCTTAGACGCAAACGTAGTACCTCCTCCTCTTTAACGCCTAACCCGAGATACTAAGTTAAAATCAACACTCCCATTTTAAGTTGAAGAAGTGATTGAAGCAAAGTTGATTGGCCATTAATAATTATCTTTGTAATTTCATCCTCAGAGATTCTTTGAAATAGAATTGAATGGGATATATTTTATTTTTAGGATGATTTGTGACACAAACCATCTAGTACTAATAATCATAAGAACGATTCGTAGTTTACGAAAACCTGGAATCATTATATTAGATAATTTACATAGAAAATGGTTAAACGGTGGTACCTAAAAAGTTAATGATAAACTGGGACGAAATACTTTCCAAAAATTACTTTTTACGTTACGTTGAAAATTGTAAAAGAAATAATCTGAATGACATTCTATGCTTATCAAATCTTATCCATCGATTAACCGGACCGCAGCTATTACCTTGACATGGTAGTTAAGGTTATAATTCGTCATAAGGCAATCGATTTAAAGTGAATAGAACAATTATTCTTTAACGAACTACCGTGCCAGGCCTGTCAGATGAAGAGCAACAAACTAAAACAAACAAAGGTAAGGAAATACAGGGTAAAATCCCAGAGGAAACTGTGTGGTAAGGTAATTCCCAGAGGAGCATGGCATAGAGGTTGCCTTTAGAAAACGGCGACAGACGGGTCAAGTAAGGATCGACAGAAAAATACCAACTTCATCCAATATTCGGAAAGATAGGTACTCATAAAAAGATATTCAAAGAATTAATTAATAGCTGGTAAAGAGATTTTTGAAATTTACCATTAATAAACTTAAATAACAATCAAATTAATTCAGTAACATTCAACTACATTTATTATATTAATTCAATGTACTACTACTTAATAATTATTCGCGTGAATTTCATGATATCCATTCAGAGGATTATTTCCGTTAATAAGCACAGTATATATATATATATATATATATATATATATATATATATATATAGAGAGAGAGAGAGAGAGAGAGAGTTATGTGTATGACTATTCGTCTCCTTGGTTGTTTGTAGAATTATATATTTTCTTGATCATATTGAACTTTTTTCTCTAGCTAGCTGGGTTGGGGCTCCAAGGTTAGCAATAACATCTCAGGTGAACTGTCTAATTGATCGTTGTTTTCGCGATTAGCCGGTACCGAATAATTGGCTTTCGTTTGAAAATATAGTAATCACGGGTTAGTGAAATCATGACACCGGAAAAGATTGAATTATTATTGGAGAAGCAGTTTAAACTGATCAAATTTCTAGGAGACACGAAAATAATAAAATCAGATGCAAATAATAAATAGCACTAGTCAAGCTGCAGGTGGACCGCAGGAGTCAACGATTCTTTTTTTACACGGAAGTTAATATTCGAGCCCTTCTACAATAAGAGCAACCCTGAAGCAATAATCGCCTCTAACAGCGTTCAAGTTAACAATATTTATTAACAAGGTAATTGAAACTGTAGCTCACGTTTCTTCGACATCCAAAATCAATCCTAAAATTTAGTCTTAGATTTTTTCCTCATGTACTACCAATGCTAACGACTCACAATTTGCGATTAATGAAATACTATCCAAAGTCTACTGAAACTGATCTTTAAAATACATGTATAAGTCTTCAATATCTGAATTTTAAATAAAAATAAGTCACATGCCTCACTAGTTCAGATTCTAAAATGTCGTCCAATCGAGGTATACTGTATCTCCGAAACAGGTATTTGGCCTGGCAATTTATTTGGCATTATCTGGCCAGTTTGGAAAGTTAAAGAGGTCTATCCACTGTTTATCAATCAATTAAAACTAAGTGACTTAACATCAGTATTATGTTTCTCTGGTTCAAATTGCTGATTAAATAAGCAGCGAGATGCGATTTCTTCAAAAGTGCAGACGCCATGCTTAAAGAGAACCAAGCAATCTACCTTCTAGCTCAAAATTAATACTTCCATCTTGTCCGTAACAACAGTGATAATCAATTCAGCTATCATGATTTCGTGAATTTCCTAAGGTTTTTTATTCCTTAGCTATAAGTAATGTATAAGAAATTTCTAACCCATTCATGAACTATTCACTGATTGGTTGTCCAATAGGAATTAACTAGTGCTTTCAACTTTCACATTAGTCAGTAATCCAACGTAATAAACGACGAACGTACAAAGAATCATTTGAAGCTTATCACAACAGAGAAATTGATATTTAACAAACATTTAAATAGGCGAAAAACAGAAAATTGGTGAGAACAAATGAGCTTACCTTTGATCTAAATAAAAGTGACATGATAGGAGGTAGAGGGAAATGTGCCAGATTACGTTGTTGAAACAGAGTAAGCTTTCCATTAGCTAAAAGTCCTGCAGATGGAACAAAATAATCCCAAACAATACGACCACGTTCACTTTCTATACCAAATATCTACAAAGAAAAATCGTAACGATGAGTGGAAAAATAATGGTCAAGAGAAATAATGTTTACGAAATGTAGTTTTAGAACAAAGCTATTGAGTTACGAAAGTACTTCAAAGTGTGATGATTCAAAACTGGTTCAGTTTACCTAACCCTAACAAGTAAGTTAGTAACAGAAGACTTAAAATTTCGAGCTTCAGTGAACTTTTTAGTGTCTTTCCACAGGTTCTTGAGTCAAAACACTTAGTAAATGTCCGAGAAACGAATATACACATAAGAAAACAAGGGTGATACACAGTCAGCTTAAGACAAGAAAAATGATTTGAGAACTGTCCATTTCCATTAGGAAGAATAAAATATATGTGTGCGCTACAATGTGGACGGTAGAACTATAACTTTCATGCCTTACTAATATAAGATTGGTCCCAATTCCAGTTGCACACTGATGAGGTAATCGGTCATGATAATTGTGATAACTTGATTAAAATGCATTTATAACAAAATTCGAACCTTTGTGTCCCAACTTGACAATCGAAAAAAGTTGGAAAGCAGTAAACCAAAAACCGGCAAAAAATATACGTATGAAGATAGTGCCGCACTGTTGGTTGACTATATAGGACTGTAACAACAGTAAGTTATTTCTACCAGACAATCAGTATTACAAAAGATGTGCCATTTCCATGAAGAAAGATGTTAGGGAAAATTATCCCTAAAATTAAATACACGTTGGGTTTTAGTAAAGATTTCCGTCGCCAATACCAAAGCTAAAGGTAAGTACGGAGCTGGCACATCCATAATTACTAGTAAGACGCCATTTTGGTTGGTTTCAAGTAGTTGCCCTTTTAACTCTGTTATCAAGTTTTTAAGTCTTAAGACTTTCTCTACTTCCAACCAACTTTTCTGCTAAAATACCCTAAGAACTCTTCCGTAGTATGGGCAAACAGGAAATGACAACAACTATCATGCATCTAATAAAATTTGAGATTACCTTGTTAATAATCAAAACAAACCATTTATCACAATAATGTTTTTACAATATATTTAATAGTGATCAGTAGTAGGCCTCAACATACAAAATGGAAAAAGTAATATCCTTCGATACAAAACAACCAACACTAACCCAATTACACTTGACGGAGAAATTCTGGAAGATGTAGAAACCTTCACATACTTCGGCAGCATCATCGATAAACAGGGAGGGTCTAATGCGAATGTAAAGGCGCGGATTGGAAAGGTAGGAGCAGTATTTCTACAACTGAAAGACATCTGAAACTCAAACCAACTGTCAGCCAATATTAAAGTTAGAATTTCCAATACAAATGTGAAGACAGTTTTCTGTTGTGCGGATTTGAAACTTGGAGATCTATGAATAGCATCCTTCAGAAAATGCAAGTATTTATAAACAACTGTCTGCGTAAGATACTTTGGATCCGTTGGCCAGATGCCATGAACGACAACCTTCTATGGCAGAGTACAAATCAACTTCCAGCCGAGGAAGAAATTAGAAAAAGACGCTGGAGGTGGATAGAACATATACTGAGGAAACCACCAAACTGTGTCACAAGACAAGCATTAACATGTAACCCTGAAGGTCAAAGGAAAAGGGGGAGACTCAAAAATACACTGCGTCGGGAATCGGAGACAGACATGAAGAGCTCTCGGGAAGAGCTGGAAAGGAAAGCTCAGAGTTGGTTGGAGAATACTGGTCGGTGGCCTATGCCCCACATGGGGTAACAGGTATTGATTGATTGACTGGTATGAGACTCATCAACAGTATCGCTCATAATTGCAACAAGAATCGAACTCAAATTATATAACAAAACCCCTCGAAACCAATTCACCTTAACTGTAATAATCAGCTCATTGGTGACTAACCTCAAGATCATCCCGATGTTCCAGTTACAAAAATGCAACAATTGTAGATTCGATCTAATGGGAGGTGTACACACTGCTTAGGAATCCCATACTAGCACGAAAGAGTTGATCAGTTATTTCGGGTGTTTAACGGCACATAAACGAGATAATTTGTGGAACCAAGCTCTATAAAACAAATTCAACTGGAATAATTTATAGACTAGTATGTACTAGAATATAATAAATATGAATATTGAGTTTCCGTAAATGGTTTTTCTTTACTAAAATGATTTTATTTTTCAACAATTAAATAATGAGATTTCTTCTTATTTAAATAAATAATAACAATATTCTTATTAATTATACATACCTTGCCAACTGAAGTAGCTATAATTAACATTTTATGGACATTGAAATTATCACGAGTAAGCAATTCATCCCAAGTCACTTTGGGGTTGATCAAAGATGACTTGTATAGATTTACTTTATCATCATCTGCATTATTATTAACATCACTGTTATCGTTGCCAGTGTAATTATTTAAATGGAGGGAAATATCTGATAGAAATTGCCATCTAGGCGGGAAACTATGAGAATAACTTGGTAAAGACGTTAAATCATTGAATGAAGAATCTTGTGATGAAAATGATTGTACTCTGCGCTTGGCTAAATCACTTGGTGAACGATTAATAAGAGAAGAAGAGAGTTTTGCTGAATATAGTAAAGTCATGAATAAGTTCGGAAGGTTGGAAATCCAGTGTTTTGTCCATACCTAATTTGTTTGATGAATGACAAAATTACGAATGTAATTGTTGATAATAACAATAAAATGCGCTTTATAAGATAAGATATGCATGATTACAATGAGGAATTGTCAGCATGAAATACACTCCAGTTTCAAAGCCTTCAACTTGCAAATATTCGAAAAATAAATGAAATGAAATTTCTCCAGTTAAATAACCTTAGGTGTCACGAAGAGTCCCTTATCAAACACGAAGACCCAAACCAAGTAGTTTGTACTTACTTACAGGACTCAGCCCAACAGTCAATGACTTCATGAATTAATACTACGTTTTGGTTTGGCAGCCTCTAGAATTTTTCCATTTTATTTCTACTCCAGTTATCATCGCACTTAGAAGTGGTGGTTTGAAATATGCAATACATATCCAAACAACCCGGATCGATGTAGATCAATAAACTCTTCAACTGATTGACGTTTTTGTCTAGTACTCAGCGTCAAATATTATTGCTAGTTCGATAATGCCAACAAACGCGAGCAATGTTTCGAATACATCTATGATCAATACCAATTTTACAAAGAAAATCGAGACTATCGATTATAAATTAGTCTTTCTTGACTAACTAATCGAAAAGAAACAAGATAAATGTCTTAGGATTAACATTTCTCGAAAGCCAGCGTATTCTGGATAATACCTAGACCATAAATCTACACATACCAAAACAATTAAAGTGATAGTTGTTGAGAACCTGATAAATAGAATCCATCAACTAGTCACAGATACGACAGACCAAGAAACTGGTTTAAATTTAGTGATATCTACACTAATGATTGATAACTATCCCAAGAGTTCGTTAAAAAGATACTTTAAAAAGCGTAATGAGAAAAAAAAACTAAGGTTCAAACGAAAGAGTGAACTGACAATACGGTTGTGCCATACCGAAATTGAACATCAGAAGAGATTAGAAGAATTTTAAATACACATGGTATACATATTTTCGATGAACAAACAATACACTTGGCTCTGTACATGTAAGTATCAAGGATAGAGAACAAATGAACTGTGTTGAAGAGACCTAATGTAACGAATGTATTATATATATGTTGGAGAAACATCATGACAGTTGAATGTGGAAGAACATATACATTATTTAAAGTATGTTTCTAAATCCTCTCAAGATTTAATAAAACTCGCAAATAAGTCAACAAAAGTATTGTATTAAATAGAAACAGGGCACAGCATCAATTCTGACGGGACCAAAATCTTTCATAAAGGTTTTCATTCATATAAAGAAAGATATATGAGCGAATCCCAACAATATAAACAGACAAGATGAAGTACTGTTGGCTGTACCATAGCGACCAAAAATGAATTCAGACAATATCTACTATTTCAACATTCAAATACATTCCAATTGTTGATTTATTTATTCAGTCTAAGATTATTTTGTCTAATTACACACTTCAACATGTTACCAGTTGCAAATATACATCCATCCTTTGACTCATAATTATCATCACATCCATTTACTCTTACTCAAATTTATATGATTTGACAAGCCAATCTTCAGATTGTTTATCCCTATCCGTGACACATAGCACACCGCAGTATATATGCACAAATGATTGCAAAATGTAACAACACACGAAAGCAGACCTTTCTTCATCCACAGCATTTGAATAATAGTTCATTTATAATGACTCGTGTAATATTTTAATACTCTGCATTCGATTGGACACTCGCAGTGACCTCTTATTTACATTTATATGCGACAGTGTTTTATTTTGGTTATTTCCCTGAAGAAGCTCCGACCAGTTTGCCAAGAGAAACTTTGGAATTTTCTTCTATTCCATTGGCCGAGATTATTTTCGAACATAATCTATTCATGTCAAACATCGAGACAAGTTTATAGTCACAAAATAAAAAGTATGCTTGGATTAATAAAATAAAAGTTAGAAAACGAAAATAAAATGAGAAAACTATTAATTGCAAGGTGTAATAGAATACTGAGCAACTAAATATCCAAAACTGAAATTATCAGGATATTTAATAAGTGCATCTTTTTGAATGCACAAGTTCAGTATCAACCACTTTATGGTGACAGTTGAAAACAGCTGAAGAGAATTCAGGAGATAACTGAAATTGTATTATTATGCTATAATAGTTATTTTAAATTTATATTTGTAAATAGAAAGAATCCCATGAGAATTATTATTGTTATTATATCATGCAGAATAGGCAAATTACAAGCACAATAAACAAAGCGATTAAAAACTCATTCACTTACAATTAACTGAGAAATCTGTGTTTTCAGGCGTTGAATAAACATTTCCACAATGTTGTCTTTCAAAAACAAAGAAAAGAAGCAATTTGACAGCAATCATATACACTAATTTCAATAAGTCACCTATCTTCAGAAGACAAAAAATTATATTCTAAATTTGATATAATGAACTGACAGAGTCAAACAACTATAGGGAATCAGAAGTCACTGAATAACTATTTTGACACTGCGAACTCATATCTCTACCGGGGATAGAGCCTAGGACCATCAGTTTTCGCGGTATGGATGGGTACTGCTAAGGATTTCAACAGTGGAACAGATACACCCTTCCAATGCTGTATAACATTTAATGATACTCTAACTTGAGCTAGTTCGTGAGATTAGGTCCAAAACGCCCAACAATAATAATCAAATACTATTATTGATTATAGAATTTTCCTTCATTGTGTTCATAATTGACTTTATCCAATAAAACCATTAGTGATTTGTTACTTTATACACTCTAAGTATGCAAGCTAGCGACACTGCCCGTTTGACTAAACCGAAGGTAGTTTAGAATCTGTGATCAAACAACTGAATGTCAAAGAGTGAGCTACTGCTTTATTAATAATCTGAAAATGGAAAAAAATTGTTCCAATTATAACAATATACTAATGCCTGGCCTTCATGAGTGGTGATCGGTTAGTGGAAGCGGAGATAGGTGGCGTATTACAGTTGAGTGAACTGATAATTGTAACTTAACATGCTAACCTTCACACTTTGTATGTGTGATTTCCCACTCGATACTACTTGTAATATATGTCATGCATCCTACTCATTTAATTCTTGATCACTGAGTTCGACTATTGTGCCTGAAGTAGACGTATAAGAAAGAGTTGGGACTAGTAATCAACCATTATGTCACGTATACGTAGTAGCAATTGAAACGCCAATCCTGCAACCTTAACGGTGTCATCAGACATTTTAGAAAGAACAGTGCATGCATTCTTCACAAACATATTCATCAATAGACTGTATTTAGGAAATTATGTGCACTACAAACTGGCCTCTCACTTTGTAAAACGAATCCGAAAAAAAGTTCAATTTAGAGATGAGATTAGGTTATAATCAAATTGTCTGCGACGAATAATGACTATAATAAGATAGAATATGACAATGAGCCGATTAGTTACATATATTTACTGGTTGTAACTAATCAGAAGATAGTTGTAGTAAATTAGTACTTTTATCAATAAGAAACGACACTGTTGCAAGCATTACAGAGTTTTGAATGCCTAAAAACTTTACCGAAGTTTCCTAAGCGTTTTGATAATTAAAAATATAAAGAACAATGATAATTCTGCTATCACATTGACGAATTGGTAACAAGTGCACTGTTGAACCGTTTTACAGATACGCTAATAATTATTTAGGATTCGAGAACAGGGTCTAGAATTAAGATTAGAGATGAGATCGATTAATGTGTTGCGTGGAATTCACTTAGCTACAATTTAATATTTGGCAGGTTTATATTTTATATCATCAAAAACCAATTTCCATCTAAATTTTCGGCACCTTTGTGTAGCATATACATGTTTTAGAATAACTGATATGTGATTAGCTAATTACGGATTTATCAATCCGGACCTCACTGATTAGTCACGAATCGTCGAAGACATTCCAAGGATTCCTACTGAGACTCTATAATCTCAGAATTAATGTAAATTCAAGAATAATCAAATTTCATCATCTTTATTTTTTCTCAAATGACAACTCATTGTGTTTCTTTAAAATCTATTCACTACTTTAGGATGGTTAAGGTACAATCTGAATGATGGACAAACAACGTTAAATCAGAAGAGACATCAGATAAACGCATTCATTAAACGGGAAATGTTGAATACCATCTGAAGCCAACCTGACATGTTATTTGGCCATTAATCACTCAACACAGCTCAATATATTAAGCGGTAAGCCACCACACATACCCTATTTTACAATTTGAAACATAGTGAACTCAGTATGCCAGTAGATTATTATGAACAATTTTTATTCTTCCACATAACGTTTCGTAACTACCGATCGATCAGCCTCTTACTTGCATGTTTAACAATTCAATTGCCATCACAACGATTAAATACTGAGCTCAAAATAAATGATATTTTCTCTATAGCATCATGATTGTGAATCCGGATGAATATTTATTCGCTCATTACTGCTTGATGTTAAGATGCACATAAGATTCCACCATGGCTTATTAGGTGAAACATTTAACATACAGTCGCTAAGTCGTAGGTTTAAATTCAGAACCGACAAAATCGGATAGTATCACTAACTTTATCACTTACAGAGTTATTCGAGCCTGTTATAATAATCTGTGGGATGTGTAGAGGCTAATAAGATAAAATTAGCAAACTGATACCACTATGCATCAGCCAAGGGTATTTTGTAGCAATCAGCTGACAACAAGAAAGCGAGTATAAAGTTAAATCAAAAAGTATTTCATACAATCTACTTGATACAAACTAATACTTACTGCTTGCATGACTAAACTCTTCTTCAATTTTAGCTTGAAATTCTGAAACGGGCAGATCAACTACTTCTACAGCAACAACGTTCGCTAATGACTCTTCACGAATCCACTGTTGTTTACCTAAAGATAATTAGAAATATTTAAATACAGAAATGAAATTACTGTTTAAAAGAATATACATTTACAAGAAAATATTATATGCAAAAGCCTTGGTCAAATTTCATGAAATTACAGCGTATATAAAACTAAATCAGTAATAAACCCATACATTAGCACAAACGGCTGCAAAACGAGATATGAAAGTAGGAGACACGTGTAGACTCTATAAGTTTGTTTATCCATGGTAGACATAACATATATTGGTGTATAAGGTATTCCTATAGCATGCACATAGACTGCTTAATAAATATTCTAAGCTTTAACGATTTTCGAAACTTGAGAAATCTCAGAGAATTGAGGGGAGGTTAGAAAGGCCTTCGATCTTCCATTTTGATTCCCAAACCACAGTCCAGATGATTTGATAATGAAATGAATTTCAAAAAATCGTTTGTGAGCATGATTGTAACAGAATTTGGGGAGTAAAACCTTAAAACCCAGACATCAGATGACTTTTAGATATATTATTAAAAATAAAGACAAAGGTAGTAAAAGTGTATTGCCACAAATCGGGAGTAATTTAAAAGTGACATAGATTGTTGACTATATATTTTATAAAATAAAGTTTACATGAAGCAAGTCATGTATTTATTTAAAAAATACTTAAGTTCCTGAGTAAGCCCTCTCCTCAGTAAATAATCACTGTGTAAAAGGTTAAGATAGTGGTATGCTTCAAAAATGAGGATACTACCTTGATACGAGTGAACGAGAATAACAACCAGCGACACAATAACACCGAACGAAATTAAGCTATTTCTGTGCCCCAACCCATCTATCGTCAGCGAGAAGTCCAGGGTAGTAGGAAGAACGTAAACGTTAAGCAGCCTAGAAGACGCATAACAAGTGATCGATACGTGGATACATACAAAAAATTATCCTCGGAAGTATCACAAAAAATAGAGTATTAAAAGAGAAAACGAACCAACATGATTTAAGATCTTTCGAGTTGGAAACACGAACTGAAGGTAATAGCTGGCGCTTTTGAGGTGAAAATGGGAAATTCAAATTCACACAAATAAGTTACAAAAATGATGGGTTTATCAAGTGATTTCCGGGGATTAAGTATCCATGGCAGACATAAACTAAAAGTAAAAAGTTATATTTCCTTGGTCAGTTACATGTAGCGCAGAACATAGCACACATCTGCATCGATCTCAATCGCTACACAACAACAGAACGGCGAGATAAGGTCTCAGAATCAATAACAATATAATGAAAGTAATAAAAGTATAAGTGGAATTAAAATAATTAAGCATATAGAATACTTAAATAGTGATCAAAGATTAGCAAGTTAGACGAATCAAGTCAAAAAATTGAACACACAGATCTCTTACATCACACTTAAACAACAGAGATTGGGTGGTAGATAAAATAAAATTGATTTGAGTGATATTTTGAATATCACTGTATATTTTAACAGCGATCGACTTCGTGTCTTATATATAATAGAAGCCATAGGTATTCGTCTCGACAACCACAGTACCTCTTGATGGCGATTGCTACCTTGATATGTTGGTAAGGGCTACCAAGCTAAATAGATTGAGTTCTACCATACTAGGCAGATTGGTTGAAAAGAAGCAAGAATAAAAGTAGCAAACTTAAGCTCCGAGGTTGGTGATGTGATGACGACTGATAAATGATGTGACAGTAGCGAAACGTCTCCATGCGTTAATCAGTCCTTTTCATAACATAAGAATGATGTCAGAATAGGTCGGCCAAAAGAATGCACACTTTATCATAACCCTTGGATTAAGGTCATAGGTGGCAAAGTCTGAACGGTACACAGGCAAAATACTTAAAATTATGAACAAGGTGGTATTAAACAATCCCACAAAGTTACTATTTAGATGCTACAGGCACATTATAGCAAAAATCAACAACACTATTAATAAAGCTAATTTTTGTAAGCCCTGAAAAAGTAACCCTCAACGGTTAGAGCAACGAAAAGAGTCATATGGCCTCAGACTTTTAAAACAAGTGGGAACACAAAACACAATGCATTAAAAGAAATTTGAAACACCCTTGTTTAGCCCTTGGCTTGATAATTCACTACCTCACTGTTGATTCAAAATCTGTGATCTGACACAGCAATTAAGAATGTTATTTACTCAATAGCAACGTATTTATTGCGTAAAATTATATTAAATTTATCCTAACTTTGCAATCGTAAATTCTAAAATGTTTTTGTCAATTTACTTGCACAACTTTTGAAGATTATATACCACTGTCAACTGTTATACATGAGACAGCCCAATATAGAATGTATGCATGAGCTTATCGAATTGAGCAGTAATTCAGTAGTTATAAGGTTTGACCGTTCAGCCACTAAGTATCAAGTTCAAACCCGTTACACATTCTTTGGGTTGACCAACCGATTAATATTACTAGTCCTTTTTACACTTAGAGTATGGTTCTTAGGTATAAAAATCAGTGTCTAGTAAATGAGTTAATACAATAAAATGGTGAATTTATGTTGTAATTATCCTGTAACTACACATGGCATATTTAATGTTATACTCATCCCTACTTATCGAAATACTTAGGCCTTACTATGGCAAATATTCTGCGACTGACGCTTCTCTGTGGCAGTGACTATACACATGGAATTAATCAAGTTGGTCCAGTTACAGCTATTGAAATATTGAGTGAATTTGCTGAAAGTGATGATTCATTGGATTCTGAAATCAACAATTGGCTTCATGGTGTAGACAAACCTTCAGAAGAATTGCTTCAAAGTACCCTGAAACCATTGGTAGAATTCGCGTAAGTTTCCTCTTCTACAGTGTATTCACTACGGAGGTTGTACAAGTTTAGCTCTCAAGGAACAGTCTTACTCTATTCAAAATGGTCTCTATTTAGTCGACTAAATTTTTCTTCCTCTGTACTAAGAAGTCCTCAGAAGTATATCTCTCCAGCTGTATGATTTTGTTGGAATTGTATGCACACACAATTTACGGAAATGCAGTTTATCGGTGTTCATCTGGACGATTCATCGGAAGCTGGTCAACAAAAGATTTCACAGGTCCAATGTTTTTTATAAACGCACTAGGTCAACAGCCATATTTACCTCAGATCCTTCACATAGTGCTCACACAACTCGGTGAAATTTTCGATCCATCTGAAAAGTGTTACTCTCTTCAATACTGTGTCACTGTAAACAATTCCCAGCATTTGTTGACAGCTTTCTACAGGTTCTACCAGAAGTCGTCGTAGATTAACTCATGCTTTTATTCTACACATAATCTTAACCTTATGGAGCGATTTCTAAGTGTTCATTTAGTACTGTTATCAAGTTGAACTATAATATTCACAGGATGTGAAATACTACCGAAGTTCACTATCTAGTTTATAAGAATTGTTACAAATTTTCTCAATTATACATTATAAGTTTCCTAGACAATTATTCTTATTTAGACATTGGTGGCAGACTACACACACTCAAAATTCTTCACAGTCAATGAATATGCCTAGAATACCTGAGCCGAATCCAGTTAGACGTCGTTGGATGAATTTAAAACCATATCCAGGTATGTATGTATGTTCGTGTGCTCAGTTTATTACAATTTTTTCAAAGATATCTGTTAAATGTGTTTTGTGGATATAAAGAAAACAGTCATAACCCACCGAATTTAATATCAAAGTAAAGGTTTTTCTGAATTGCGATTTTAAATTTTCAAGGTATTCAGGTATCTTGCACACGTTAGATATTCAGTCATAAGAAAGAATTTCAGTGAAGAGTTAATAGTGTGAGATTGTGCCTACGGTATGTGAAATAAAAATGGTTGGACGCAACTAAGCATTGGACGAACCTGTGCCACTGTGACAGATACCTACCTAGTCTCAACAAATAACATCTCCAAGCACTGATCGTGATTATCGCATCTTTGTCAGCACAATTCAGGTCGATATTCAAAGAGTTCATGGGCTGATATCACTTTCGGTTTAGTCGTCCTTTTCTTCATTCTATTCTACTCCTACATCATCTAGCATCGTGCATCAAGGTAGCCGGTGACTGGATACACAAATACATGACGCGATCATCTCGACCGATGAAGATTTACCAAATTGTCAACCGAATTACTATTTCTACCAAGTACTCTGTGTCTGGTCATAGCAATGCTTATTCAGTCGTCTCATGATACACGAGGAATGCTTCGTAGGAACCTATGATCAAAGACTTTAAGGTAATGCATATTTTTAGTACTGGTAAATAAATTAATAAACAAAATGAAGCAAATCTGTAGAACCACAAGAGTAAACTCTTACCATTTTGCCAAATCAACTGTACAGCATTGTCTTCTGTATGTAGTATCAAACGAAAACTCGGAGCACCAGAAGCATCGGTAAACATAATAACAGACATCTGTGAAAAACAATAAGCGGACACTCGTAATCTAGGTAGTTGGGAAACTTTCTAATGATTATGAAACCTAGTTTAATCAGGTAGACAGACCTTACCGCCAGAGACAAAAATCCTGGAGACAAGACAATGTGATGTGCGATATCCAATGTTATATACAATAACGCTAGATAAAATCACCTCGATCACTACTTCAAGGTATCAGCTACGGGTGAGAATCTAACTTGAATTCAATTTGCTTAATTTACATTCTACATTATATTCAGAAACGCAATAAACTTGGTTGTGAGATTAAATTATTAAGCTAATTAATATAAACACTCAGAAAATATTTTATGAAAGAATTACATTATTACAACGGTAAATGCAATCTAATTACCTAAACGTACAATGAGTACAATAATAAGAAATTACTGAGAGCTAATGGATTTTGGTTATCACACTTAAAAATCAATAAAATAAACAGTCAGTCTAGTAAGAAAAAGAAAACTACATCAATATCAATTAAAAACTATTTTAGTATGTAAGGTAGTGTTGCTTGAATGGAAATACTGAATAGCTGTTTCGTTCTAGTATGGTACACCCCGATCAATAATCACTTACGATACCATAAGGCTTCATGATAAGCGTTTGACCCTCGGAACGCTGAGATGGTGTCAGTTATATTACACATCAAACTTAAGTCAATTTGTAATGGAAACTATTAAGTGTTGATTCAATGGTCTGAGAGTCACGCGCTTGTCAGAAAGCCCTAAGGTTTAGAGTTTTATCCTTGGTGAGATCGTAGACGCGTACTAATTAGGAAACGAAATTAATGAAACGAGATTAATGAATAAAATTGCTTAGGTTGCTAAAAGCATAGTTTACATCACGGACAGATTTTAGCTAGACAAGCAGTAAATAACTAGATAGCATTAGATAATTGCTTTGTCCAATATACGTATGAGAGCTCTCTAAAAGGATATCGTCTGTAGTTAAAAGTTTATTATATCTTTAGACATGTGATTACTAGTGGAATACAATATATGTTTCATTCAATATGGGACTAGGTGGCTGGATATTTCTGCATCGTTGTTTTGCAGTAGTTGAGCTGCTTTTAATGCTACAAACACTTTTCGTATGGATTGAATTTCATTGAAAAGATGTAATTCATAACATTCTTTATGATAAAATGGTACCAGTTAGAATCTGTGAAACAGCAAGAGTTTCAGCAGTGTGGCATCCACTATATAAAAATGTCGAAAGACACGACATCAAGTTCAAGCTTCATATCGACTGACTTTAAATACATCAAATATAGCGAAAAATGTTAAACTGATCGAATAATATTACGCTTCCAATTGATTATATCCGTTATACGTTCTTAGTAGTTCTTAGCGTAAAACTATGAATAATCAAACCATCAAAAAACGATGGACCTACCGATTCAATTTTACCGTGATGACCAGCAAGGGTAAAATGACGAGGCACCAATTCTTTGGATAATTCACCAGATTCTAAATCATAGATGTTGAGTGCTAGATTTTTAAAATCCTAATAAGTGATTAATAATAATAATAATAATAATAATAATATAATAATAATAATATAAGGCATTAACTTTTCATTTTATTTAAAGCACTTTAATTCTAGTGCACCATGCAACAAGAATAAAATGCATTACACAAATGGATTGATTATACCGAAAAGAAATAAATAAGTGATGTGGATCCAAGAAACAAATGAATAGAAATAGTAATCAGGAAGTGATACAGATCAGACAAAACAATATCAAGACTTCTTTCAAAAAAGGAAGATCACCTTATTGTCATGATGCAAAAAAAGATTACAGTTGAACCATCACTGGTTTTTTATTCTGATCCATGTCTTATAACGATGAAAGCAACTAACCAGCACAATCTCGACGACCAAAGCCAGCAATTGTAATAAACCAAAAGACACTATTGGAATAAAGTGCTTTTCCATATCAAAGCGCTACATAATAGACTGACTAACTATCGCTTTTTATACCCAGAGACGGCAAATAATGCATGGTGTGGAAATTTCTGGGGTGACATTTGTAAACCATAATCAAACTACTTAAATCGGTGCTTTATGGTAGTGACAAAAACGCATTATAAACTTGACATTTTACGGACGAACAAACACCACGATGGAGGCAAAGATGGCCTAGATTGGTATTAACTACTTTAGCCTTTGATTAAAATTGATTAGCATTGACTAAAATTACTAATCAGACAAATAATAAGTTTTTAAGCAACAATGTGATGAAACTGCAAAATAAAGCATTAAACGATCTGTATTTACGATTATTGTAATAAGACTACTTGGTTCTTAACATTTGTAACAAATAGCTACGACTGTTCGTTATCGAAATTGATTATCTAAATAGACTATATGCATAATATCTTAATAAATTCCATTCATGAACTTCTAAAACCAAATTTTTCGCAACTTCTGTCTGCGTTACAAATAGGCTCAGTTGTATAAAGCAATATCAATTAATAAACAAACTTTATTTCGCTTTCATTGGAATTACCATTATCAGATCTTAAGACCTAGAGTATATAGCGTTAGTTTTAACTAGGTTAAAATATTAAATGTGGGCCTAAATCACTTATATCTGTATGCTTTCTCCATTCTGTAAGAATTATCGACCTATACATCATTCATGTACAAACGCTCATCGACTATAGTTGTCACACTCGACTAACACAGCAAAATTAACACTGAGTTAGTAGAAGTATGGATTACATCCGTGGTAGTAAGAAAAGAATGTCATTCAATCATTTGTCAACAACGTAGAACCAGGGCATATACGCCCATAAGCTCAAGTTACCGTAAAAAATTAGCACTACGAGATTACAGAGGCAACATGACAACAGAATACAAAAGGGGAGAATAAAGTAAAAGTGTGTAGAAAAGAATAACAGAATTTAGGATCTGGATGAAGGTACAGAATGAATACACTTGCGCCTACGTGATCGATTCTGAGCCATGTCGCCCAGTGTCTCCAGCCATTGGGCATATAGGATATAACACAAAGAGAAAGAATCAGTTTGTGTAAAGGTATGAAGTAATTTTAAGCTGCTGATTTAAGGGAAGACTGCTATGCCGGACCAATAAAGAAGAGTGAGAAACTTCCAGAACTGCGTTTTTGAAAACTAATTCATTTATTCTAGTCGTGAGTAGTGTAAACATAACATTTCTATTATTGTTACGTTTCTCTTACCCTATCCTCCCGTTTAGCATATTTACTGTTATTATATTGTCTCTTACTATGGACTACAGTTAATTAGTTGTGCACAAGTTGTTCCTATTCACTACCACTATTTCATTAGTTCTGTATTAATGATAATTTCCTAATAGGTTTGCTGTGCACTGATCAGGATAGGCAGTTTTCAGACATACACAATACTTGTCACGACCACCTCAGTCGATGAACATTCACAACCACATCAACCGATTTACCATACTTCCCTGATACACTGAATCTAACCTCATCATTACTAACCTAGTGGTCCCAACAAACGCGAGCGACGTCTCGAAAGCATCTATGATCAATTATCAATAGTCTATGAATGTCATCTTGTCTTAATGGCCAAGTTTCGAGTTCACACAATAAAACAAAACTGACTGCTGTGCAGCATACTAGTCCTTTGATTAAAAGGTGGACATCCCACCTATGATATAGGTGGCGTGAGTTAGTAAAAGCCAAAAGGACTTTCTGAATGTCTTGAGATTTCATCAGATACCAACGCATTAGGACTATCCAGACTTCCAATATAGGTGAGGTGGTCGACAGGCTCAATCACTTCACTTCCTATCTTTGGCATAGGAATTGACGCAGACCAGTTCTGAAGCGACGATTGTCATTTCGAGGGGGAAAAACGCATCCTGAATGTGTCCTTATTGTTGTTCAATCTTATAAAAAAAAACTGCATTCCATCAATGTCGTCACCTAAAAGAAGTACGCCCTCTACGTAATCGAAGTCAGACTTCCTGGCAAGAGATTATTCCTAGTAGTAAGTCTATAGTAAAATTAAATAACAATCAAGATAGTAGACAGCCTTGATGAACACCGCTTGAAGTTATAAGCTGAGATGACAATTATCCATAATCTCTGACTCAACTAAGTGTTCGAGTAAAGAGCTTTCACGATATTAATGTACTGAGTCAAATGCTGCATTCAAGTTAAGAAGGAATGTAAACCGTGTTTCGAAAAGTAAACAGTCGTTCTTAAAGACTACCGAAGTTAATTCACCCAACCCCACTGCTCTTCCTCGCTTCAGATTAGCCATAGCTTTTTCAACTCCTACACTAGTCGGGAGGCCTATGTCGATGATCCACTTAGCTAATTCGGGAATGGTGGATAGTTATGAAGTAGCTGAAGGACAACTGAACTGAACTTTGAAGTGTCCCACCCACCGTTTCAAGCGTCTAGGCTGACAGCAGATAAATATTCCTCTTTTCAGAGACTATCTTATTGACACTTGACATTTTCATCCCGGTCTTTTTAATTAGTATGAGATGCTGTCTGGTATCACATATTCCCGCCATTTCCATCTCTTTTGTTTTCGTAACCCACTACTTCTCATGATCGTTCTGCAGACTTTTTATTAGTTTCGATTTAAGTACTCTTCGCTCCTCGTGTTCAGAGCCTGACTGAATAAGCTTACGAGAGTCTATAAACTCAATAGATGATGCTGAAATTCAGTGATTTTTCTTAATCACTGGGTGCCGTTTACTAACAAATGTCACTGTTTTTATAATTATTCAGGTATCTTGATAGGCTACATCTAGATGACTCTCGTTTTCATAAGTGTTTAAGTGAGCCCTTAGTTGTTTTTGGAATTTAATCTTGACTGTCGCATCGTTGAGGTGAATTCTAATGAGTCTTCCTATTGTGGTTTATCTGCACACAATAAGACGTAAGTAAATGTGTGCTCGTACTAGAGCATGCACTTCAGAACGAGCGGCAGTCTCCCAACGAGCCTCTCCAATGATGACTGACGACAGTGTAGTTCATTTGAGTCCATCACTGGGTCGGTACGAAAGAGTTCTTAAATACTAGACAATGTCAGTCCTTATGCCTAAACATTGTGTATGCCAGAAATAAACGGTTTTCTAAGCATAGTTGTAGCTGACAGTCATCATTATCCGTGATCTGGGCTAAAACGTCAGTCTAGTTTAAACTACCTATTCGGAGATTAAAATCACTTGTTATGAGTACTAAAGCTAAGTGCTTAGTTTTATAAAGTTCGGAAAGCTTTCTGTAAAATTAATCTTTCACTTTATTTCCGCTGCAGTCAACAAAAGCATCAGTAGAAACGGCAAAAAAGGCGACGATATGTGTTCATAACCTTCTTCCATCATTTAATCAAACAGCATACATTTGACTGTTAACAGGACATCTATTCTACAACTGCTTCTTCTGTTTTCACATTTGGTAATATACATAAAAGGGTCAATACATGAGTCTTCATTTGGTCGCCAGAGAAACGGAGAGCATACCGAATCGGCTTGTCATATTAGCTAGATGATGTCAAGTGAATGACCATACTAAGGTCCTGTATGTGTATTTTTGAGAAACAGAATATATTTATGGCTCAAGATTCTAGAGTCTTAGCTAGAGGGGCACCTGCTGCGCAATGTGGCATTAGATTTGTACATTAAAGGCTCAGATGAGCAGTTTAGAAAGTCGTTTCAGTATAGCCAGAACAGTATTTCGTGAATTCGAATCGTTGGCATTAGTGGCACATGAAGAGAAAGACAATAAACTTAGGGTTCGTGGTGGACATCAAAGGAATACTAAGAATTGAAGGAAAAATGATTATGAATACGGTGAGCTTAGGAACTGTTATAAGAATGAGGGCGGCTATCACTTCTCAGTTGCCCACACTGTGAAAGGGTTTTTCTACTTGAGGCACCTTAAAGGGGAATAGGGATAAGGTTGATTGGTAACGTGACAACAGTGTCTAAGGAATAACTGTTTGAAGCTAATCAAACACGCCCTTTTGTGAGTAGCTTTTTATGCATTGGCTCTGTATTAGCTAAATCCTTACTACCAGAAACGGAAATCCATAAAGCAAGGTAAGGTGTGCATTTTTAAATGCGGCTTTTTCTAACCCCATTCCGCCTTCGTTGGAAGATAGAATAGCTATTATGCTGACTTACTGAGAAAACACCTTATTGCTGACATAACAATGTAGAGTTCACAGTACGACTTCACTCTTGAACCTTATGGTTTACCGTTTACAGTTTTGTCGCTCTTCGAATGACATACTTGGTGTGATAAAACCTTAAGGGATGATTGCTCCAAGTAGTATAGTTTGAATGGCCCATCACGCTAGGTAAGCAGGACCAGTGCGCCAAAGTAGCAGCAACAGTCGGATTTTCTATACATACATATACGAGTATTAGTTATTTTAGCACACATAGATTGTAATACGAAGAGACGTTTCAAACTCTATATACATTTAATATGACTGCTAAAAGTCATGTAATACTGAAAATTCATTGAAAGCCTTTTACGAGTACAATGAGCCTTGGAGGGAAGTAAATACCAAATTTAAAGACTTGGAATTGAACTAAGTTCAATTGACTAGCTACATATAAGTTACGATAGAAATAAACTGAAATAAAGATCAATATTTAAAGTCACTCGTGAGATATAACGTTTCTCATTTTGAAAGTTGATTCATAATGCTACATCGTATACGAAACAACCTTATGGAACAACCCATTATGATAATAAACCAATCAGCACAACCAATTTAACCACTTTTCCATTGAAATTTTGAATTGCTTACAATGTATTCAGACGGCAGTATCAATGCAAATGCCAATCATTTCAGAAAAATGTCTTACTGACATCAAACCACAACGTAGTCGGTAGTGTGACATCTCTCGTAATCTCCGAGTCTGTTGTTTTGGTTTTTATTGCTCTCCGATCAATCTACCTAGAGCGGTACGAGGCAGCCTACATAAATTCGGAAGCCTGACAAGTCAGTCAGTCATGTACAACGTAGAGCCTGGAACATAAGTGCATCGTTTCATCTTGCAACAATCAATTAGTATAGCAAAATGAATACCAAGTTAGAAACAGTAGTAAAAAACGACTGGACATAGATAATACGATACAAGTAATCAATTCATGGAGATATAAAAAAATTCAAAGTTCATGATCTGAAGAAACACGAAGTTGAATGTACCTACGCAAGTGCGACTGAATCTAGGTTACTTCGGTTAACATCTCTAGTTACTGCTTACGTCTACACCTACTAATACGGCTCAGATCAACAGTTAACAACATCATAAACATATAATATATTGAGTGAAATGCTACTCAATTAAATGCTCTAAACTTGAGTCACCAGGATAATGAGAGATTGACAGTTGTATCATTTTGAATGTACAATTTCGGCTCGAATAACGACGGCTTCTGCAGAAAATAATAAATTTCAAGTTGTTTGTGTATTTATCACCTTGCAAGAGTTTAAGATACTAACCTTGTGGAGCGTGCAGAGATGTAGATATCAACTTTGTTAGTAGTTCAACAAATAAGTATAAGATAGATACATTTTTGGAGATGGCATGAGGCGAGAATTCGTCTAATTTGTCTATCTTAATCAGCAATTTGTTTAATAAAAGGACACTAGTTTGGTGATTGGATACGCCATTTTTAGTGCAGCACAGTCCAAAATTAATCCTATCAATTATATCATAACTTTTGAATCTAAGAAATAGAAAGACTAATTTTGTCGACTGGAGTACATGTTATCCCCATCAGTCTTGTTTCCTCACACTGATAAATTTTGTTAGTAACAAAAATACACCAGACAATTTTCAATGACAATTTATTTCCAACCTTCACCTCACAACAAGTTACGATAATTTTATCAATGTTGTACCACTCTCATCATAACGATGGACATAAATGAAATGCTGACGATCATATACAGGTTTTTGAACAAAAGTTATAAATGTTGATAAACTTTTAACCCATTTCAGAACGTTAATTTTACGTACTTGTAGAAAAAAAACACCTTAAGGGTCAAAGCAAAGAAACGAATAAATGAAAGCACTCACCTGACTGAAATTGTGATGAAGGGTAAATAAGTACGATCGATCATTTAGGACTCCCAAACACCCAATCATAGCCTATAATAATAATAAAAACTATACAGATAAAATGATTCTCACAAACCAGATGATATCGCTCATAAAGGCAGTGCAAATAACAAGAAAAACTGGTATTGAACAGTTAAATGTTATACTCAAAAAACTTTACAGTAAAAACTGAAATAAAAAAGATGACAGATAAACAATGGATGACAAATACTGATATTTAGTAAAATTCACTAATTACAAGTTTCCATAATTAAGCTTCAAGTTACATTTTATGTGAAGTTTATTGACGTTATCTGGTTACTTAAACAAAAGTAGATGAAAAAGGGTCTGGATCTACAACTTAAAGGTTGAATGCCGAGTATTTTAAACTACTAGCTCAAGATTTTATATGCTGAAATCTTGTAAAACTACTATAAAAGTGTTAACAACAGGGATCTAAATTGACTGTGTATTGCTGTTCAAGTAAAACACTAATTTTAGAGCAAAGAAACTTGAGAAAACAAACAGCGTTGTAAGTACTTCATATGTAATATAATGTATAGTTGATGCAAGCACTAATACATTTGAGCGATAGCTGAAAATTAAAATTACAATATGGAAAGCTAATTTTCTCTGAATATAATCAACTTGATAACTTCACATTTACAATATGTGTGGAATAATCACTCAGAGATTAAGGAGTCTGACTTTCACTCACTAAGTAACAGTTTTTAGTCCCGCTACATTTACTTTGATTTCAGTAAATGAGTAATAACATAAGCATTCATATTTAATGTATGTATGTAAGATCAACATAGAACCTGGCACATGTGTGCATCTGTCCAAGTTGCCATATTTCTAAAGCATATTTAAAGTCAAATACACGCTAGTCTTCATGAGATAAATGAAGCAATGGGATCTTCGGTGTCCTCAGTAGTTGCGAACTTGTTTGTGCATTCAACTGAAATAAGTGAATTCACAAAATGTCTCTCCACCCATACTCTGTATAGACGACACTCATTATTACGAAACGAGACGCATTAGATGAACTTTATAGAAATGCCAACAGTATTTCTAATGGCCTCAAATTCAACAAGGAGATTGAGAATGCTGTCAATAAATCAGCCTTTCTTGAGTATTTAGTCGACAGAAAACAGTGACTGACTTAAGATTAACATTCTTTGGAAACCAACATATTGTAGAAAATACCTAGACTACAAATCTGTATATGCCCAATCAAAAAAGTGATTGTTGTTGCGAACCTGATAAACAGGGCAAATCAACTTGTTACTGATATAAAGGACCAAGAAACCGAATTGAATTTGGTGATATCCACACTAATGCTGAAAAATTACCCTAAGAACTAATTTTTAAAAAGATACATAAGGGAATCCCTAGTGAAAAAGGAAAACCGAGAGTTCAACCGAAGAAGTGGACTGACATTGGTTGTACTGCACCGAAAAGGAACTTCGGAATTGATTAAAAGAATTTTAAATAAACAGGGTACACGAGATTTTTTCGAACAAGCGATACACTTAGCTCTGACATATGTAAATATCAAGGATAGAGTACCAAAAGAAGAGCAAACGAACAGTGTTGAAGAGATCAAATGTAATGAGTGTAATGTTAAATACGTAGGAGAAACATCACGACAGTTTAGTGTGAAAAAACATACTTTGTTTAAAGTATATTACTAAATCCTCTGAAGATCTAACAAAACTTGAAAATAGGTCGGCAACAGCATTACACTCAATAGAAACAGGACACAGTATCAATTTCAATGTAACGAAAAATTCTTAGAAGAGGTTTTGGTTCTTATAAAGAAAGATTAACAGCCGACGTATTACATATATGGGTAAATCCTAATAATATAAAGAGGTGAGATGAAGTACTGTTAGCTGCGCCATGACAACTGTTGATCTATATATAAATTTAGGTATGATCTATTACTCCAACGCCCTATTACTGTCTAATACTATGAATTTTATAAGATAAACGTTGATAATTAAATTTGCCGCTATCGACAGGCAACATAAACACTACATCGCATACATTTACTTATTCTATTTAGAATTATTTAGCACAATCATTCAGTTCAATTATGCCACCCGAAACAAAATGTACATCCACCTCGTGATTCATAATTATCATCACATTTATTTGTCCTTAATTATTTTTAAATTTAAATGATTTGACAACAAATCAATCTTCGGATCGTCACTTTCTTTTCTATGATGATAGCCTAGGGCTACGTATGTACACATATGTTTTCGTATGTGATCTGCACACATAAACACATCATCCTTTATCCTTGACTTTCCTGACATTGTGGTTCATTTATAATTACTCATGTGAAAGAAAACAACTTCATACTCTGCATACGATTGGACAATCATGGTGACATTTAACCTCTTATTTACACTTGTGTTCAATAATTTAGATTTTTGATTATATTTCTGAAGCTGAGACCAGCTTGCAGAGCGAAACGTTGGAATTTTCACCAAGTTCATTCACTGAAATTATTTAGAGGCATAATTTAATCTCAACTTAATTCACGTTTGCAGCTAGTGTTAATTACTTGAGTTAACATAATGGCACCAACAGTTAGTTCAGCAGAAGTTTCATTTGGATATTGAGGTTGTCAATGTTTAAACTATACTAACTTCTAAAGTACAGCATAATGATCGTAGACCGAATGATACTTTTTCCCCAAACTTTGCAGTAAACAGACAAACATAAAGACAAACGTGGAAACAGGAAAAGATTATATTAGTCTACGTTTCTGTCGGTAGAGTGGTATACTAAATAACCACAAAAGTCAACTTAATTATTCTATCAGGTAATAAAAGCAATGAAATAAGAACGACAAAAACGAGAATACAAAACAAGTAAACATTATACCCAATCATATCTACCGCTAAATATATTTTGAGACAAGCAACGTACAGTATGCTCCTTCCATACAAATCACATTAAGTCAACGGATTCATACTCTGATATAGTACCTTAGAAATACAAAGGACTCCGTTTCTATAACTATTCCTACGATATCCAGTCACATCCCTTGTTCCCAGGAAGGATTTGTAGCCACATGTTGAGGAATGATAAAAGTTTCTTTCCTTTTCCATGATGGCACTGAAAAAAGTTGTCTAGAAAGAAATGAAAGCTTTTTGAGATATAATAGCGCAACAGCAATAAAACCATCATTCTAAGCTACAAACATTCTCCACCAACTTAGTGATAACCGTATTATAGCACTGGAGTGTATTAAAAAGTTACGAAACAAAACATATCTCAGGCAACTTTAGTAAAGCTAATAAATTTAAAAAATAAACACTCCAACTGTACTTACATTACTGACAATGTATTTCATAACTGGAATGCCGGAGGAATCCAAATGATATAAAGCCCCAGCCGTAGTCTCCAAAGATGATGAAGTTAACAGGAAATAAATATCTGTTAGCTTAATCATATTTGTAAAGACCTGAGAAGTTTAGAAGAAATGAAATCAATAAATGCTGATAAACATTTAAGTACTGTTACTTAATGTATACTGGGAAGGAAAAAAAGCTAATATCCTGAAATTCAAAATAAAGCTAATAAATTCGTACCACATTGTATATATATATACAGCGTGAATTACATCTTTTGACTAATAGGCTGAATATACTGTTGAGCTGTCCACTCTGTATTATCAAATGGCTGTGAAACATGACCAGTATAATATAAAGACACACGTAAACTTAAATTTGGCCATAGGAAACTTCGAGGCATTGCGCATATATGATGAGCAGTGTTGAAGCTGATCGTAGGGTACTAAGGGAAGAATGCTAAGTTGGTTAATGAGGTAGTTAATCTTCATTGGATGAAATGACTGGGATATATGTTACGTGTACACGACCAATGCTTACCACGGCATGTAATGCTAGCTGGAGCTGAAATAGCATGGAAGGTGAGAAGTGGTCGTCAAACAGAGACATGATATCGGTCGATAGAGTCACGGACTGTTAGACAGAGTCGTGTTGGTACATTGAGACTATCTGGTTGAGTTCCACGTGAAAAGTGGAGAACTTTGGATGACACACCGCAGGATTGATCACAGTGGTGAAGATGCATTTAGATGTTATCCTTTCGTAAGTTATGAAACTCAATATTATTCCATATGTTCGCCCACCCTACGAATTCATTCCTTTTTAGAGTCTTTTACACTGTCATTGATACTGCTATTATTTCAACATTTTTGTAAACCGCGCTACTAATTTCATCCAGTTGCAATGTAGCTACTTGGGCTTAAACTCATTTATTTCAAGAGCTATGTTCATTATAACCGACTGACTGACGTTTAAAGCAGCAATTCATATCTCACATCAGTAGAGGGAGAAATTAAGGTGAAGCAGACAAGAGAAAAGAGGCAGCTTAAAAGAGACCGAGGCTGATAAACAGTAGGAGCGAATAGAAAAGCAGACATGGTAACGAACGTCAATGACCGAGTGAGCAGCAAGAAAAAAAATTATGAGTACGAATCGCGACTTTATTTTACATCAATTTTCGATCGAATCCATTCTGGTATACAATTATCAAGAAATGATTTTTCTAATATCCACTTTACTATAAGCGTAAATGCAAAAGTTATTTTGCATATGAGAAAATTTACTTCATACACTGATCTAAAACAAAATATAATTAACTCACACTTTTTATTGTTACAAGCCTTCCAATTTAACAATGATGACACAGATGAGAATCTAAGAAAACTTCCTTTACTACCAAGCTCAGAAGAGAGACACACGATGACACCATCACTTGAAATGCTATGCAACCCGAATACATTACATCTAAAAGATAAAAATAATTGTGTATTTAACCAAAATTGCCAATATTTTAAATACAGAGAATGTTTCGATAAATTCAATGAACAATACTTTCAAAACTATCAATACAAGAATTATTGATGCTGTAGGCTTCGCACAAACAGGTTAACGAATTGTAATATATGGTAAGGAAAAACTGCGAATGCAAGTAATGTTACTGATTTTTGTAGCATTTTAAACTATAAAATCAAATAAACAGTACAATTAAACTTTCTCTGGAGATCACACTTTCTTAGTCTGAATTTTCAGGGATTATTCTCCAACCAGGAGATTCGTTTATCGACCGAGTTCCGTCTGACGAAAATGTTAACAAAACGCAGTCATATGAATACACTGAGTAATACTTGAAGAATATTTGGAATTAAACTTTCACCGTCTAAATGCAAAATGCTGCTTCAGAAGTGGACTAGGTAAACGCTTAATTTGAAGAAAAAGAGTAAGGTATTTCAACCACTGCAATTATATCACAAATCATAACATACAAGGTAAATTGGTGGCTGATGAAATCTCGACTGGTCCTTGCGAAATTGCTTTATTTATGGAATAGGTGAGACAAAGTCAGTCTACTAAAGGTCGAATGTAGTGCGGAACAATCAACTCTGTTTTACCATCTGGCTACGAAGTTTGACGATGGAAAGTAGAAGACATTTGTAGGTCAGGGGTATTTAATCATAGATGTCTTCGGAGAGTAACGTAGTGAATTATACTTACGGTAGAGGCCAGGTACTAGGCTAAGTATGGCGAATCAATTGATGAGGCTACGAATCTTTTCTGATCTAAATGCCTGGCATAGACATATCCCTAACCACTATCATAATCATGATCAATGGGCTGAAAATTATAGGCGACGTGACTTACAAGAAATAAGTGAATCCAAATTTTTTTGCTCTTTTTTGTTCTTTCATATAATTTCATACGTTATGCTCAGCAAATTTATTACTTCTTCACGAAACACCTTATTTCTGCTTAATCTTTCTGTCATTAGTACTATTTATTATTGCCATTCACTTTACCGATTTCATCCCGATATGCTGTTGTGATGTTGTAAGTTAAAACGACTTATTTTTACTAGGTCGTAAATAGACTAAGATTGACTGATAAAACGTAGCATGTAGAAGCAGTATTAACTTCCACAACCCAAATAGATAAACCTTATCAGTCAGCCAACTGGTTATTCTCTTGGAAACATGTTGGTGATCGCAATAATAAACACAAGTTTCTGTCAATGAAGATAGTGGTAACTCGAACAAATGTACCTTTGAGATTTCTAGTTGCATTTACACCTAACAACAACTTACCAAGTTCCAGCCAACAAGCTAAAATTGTTAAAGAAACTGAGCACTTGTCTATTTCTCTTCGGTAGTAAAATTCAAAATTTAGCATGTGATGTTTTGGAGACAAGCTTAAAAGTTGAATTCATGTGACTACGATTTTACAGAGCAGAAAAAACATATACATATAGTTAAGTGAGCCTTTAAAACAAAATCTCTCCTCGAGTAGGGAGTTACTATAAAACTAATGCTATAGGATAGCAAAATCAATCGTATTGCATAACACAAATGTTTAGTGCAGCTAAATTTGCTTACAATTGTTGACTGTATGTAGATGACTGAACTGTGTGATTATTCATAACCATAGAAGTTGATTGCAAACCAGAACTTGAAATTGGGTAAGTTTTGATAATAATATTAGACAATTCATGTGTATCAGTTATGTGATGACCATCCTTATTCAGATATTGCTCCACCACTGAGATTGTTAAATTAGGTTCAGTTTTTCTGGAGATTATATTTATTTGATGGGGAGAATTCAAATTTCCTAAAAACGTTGCAAAAACTAAAGTTACTAAAGGCATTACTGAAAAACAAAAATCAATAATCTAAAACATAAGCAAATATACAAAAACAGAGGAAAGATTCAATGGTATTAACACTAAAATAGGTTTGAATTTGGTATGTGACTTTGAAGATATCACTCACTTTGAATGCTACTATGTGGGGAATAAAACCGAAATTACACAATTAAATCATGAGACAAAACTGATATGAACAGAAGTGTCATTCTGAGACACCAATAACTGAACAGTTAAAAATCGCCTTTCAACTGATAAAAACCAGAGGCACAATCACCACTGGTTTCTAATCAAGACCATGTCTGATATAAAATCAAGTTACTGAGCTGTATTATTGATAAAACCCCGACCATGGAGCCATAATAAACCAACAAAGGCCAATTTTAAAGTCTTTTTTCACTTAATGATATCATATCATAAACGGACCATCTCACTTTTTTCTACCCAATCCTAGCGTTGAAAAATAATGCGCAGCATGGAAGCCGATGGGACAACATTCGTCAAACATAACCAAACCACTGCAGACGGTGGTTTGACCTGAGACTAAATAGACAAGACAGAACCTTTATTATAAACGAGTTGCTTGGAGAATCGGATAAGAAAAGGTACAGAAAGGAAATAAAATGCAATAAAAAGACGAATGAATGTAAAGTAAATATTTGTAAATAGCATTTAACTAAGGGAAGTAAATATGGCGAGTAGATCAGTTTCTTCAAAATTATCAACTATCATAATTATGAGCGGGCTACAACACTATTCAAACGACGAAATCGAAGCTAGACCTTTAATCTCAAGGTACTAGGACATCATCAGGAAATGAAGTTCCATGATAACTGGAGACTAAAGTACATTTGTAAACCATTCGTTCTTTTAGGATCATGGAGGCTATGAATATTATCGGTTTAGAATAGGGGTTTTTTTAGCTTTGACAGGAATGGTCATAAATCTGGATGCAATGAAAAATGTATGACATGGGACCGTGAATATTAGTAAACATATTAAAAATTAAAACGATAATACTTTGTGTCTCCAAAAACAGATACAAATGAGCTTCTAGAAACTATTTTGGGATCTCATGAACATTTTAGCTTCTCGATGAGTTATTTTGTGTCAAGTAATATAACAACAGGATTGAGTTGTGAGAAGGAAAACATGATAAATAAGCCCAAAATAATTTATTGACAGCTTACATGCAAGTCTCACTCAAAAATAAGGGAACTATTACATGCTCAGCAGCCAGAAGACATTATTTACCATGATGGTCACATATTTATCGTTTCTTGATTATCATTCACACACCGCTTCCACTTCAACTTAATGGCACTCAGTTACTTTGTTCACTCTGATGATAATATATTTGTCATTATTTCCATTCCATAACTATTTATGTTATATAATTACTTAGTTAAATTTCACCTAACGACTAATCAACATTTTAACGAACATGCAAATATTAAGTATATTTTATCCGAAATATGTATGTATGCTTGTTAAACTAGAAAAATAAATTCATTTAAAAGGAGTTGTTCGTTGAACACATTTGCTCCATGATTAAATTCAATCAATCAGTCATAACGATGAACTTGGTACGTGCATACATCAGTTCAAGTTGGCATACCACAATTAGCAAATCGAGATGAAATTGTCATACGAAATTCCAGAATAGTGCGAGTTAGCAACAGTTAGCATTAATGCACAATCTTCTGACCACCTTAAATATTAGTGCCAGGATGCGATTTCGCCCACGCCTTCCCCCACCTCCAAATGGAAAATGTTACTTCAGGATCGGTTAGAAACAACGCTGAAATTGACGATAGAGAGCAATGTAGTTGGGTGTGTTGACTGCCTTCACTTGACTTGTAAGTATCATCATCCCTGATTGTCTGGTGTTTGATAAAACCATTGGCTCGGATACAGGAGGCTACATTGGCTTTTACCTATTCGCTTTACTTGTGGCGTAGGCAAGACATACGTCCACCGACCAAAGAATGTATTTACTGAGTAGCCCGTTCCATCTGTTTTACTTTATTGATGTGAAACATGGTAATTAGGAATAGAGGATATTCATGCGTTACTAGTATTCAACAATCGATGTCTTCGAAGTACTTCTGGCTTTTTCTGGAAGCACCGAATAACCAATAACTACTAACCATCAATTAAAAACCATATCATCGAACCTTAAATAATATCAACTGACTTTCTTATATTCAAACTACGGACTAGAACATCAGTAGACCGAAAGTAAATTGTCCCAATAAACGTAGATTAACATCGAAGTATCGGAGAAATATAAACAAATTGAACGTGTATTAAATGTTTTTTTGCCAAATAAGAAGTATTTTTGTAAATCCTGAGAACATGCTATTTTTTTATATTTTAATGCCTTAGTGGGAACGTACTTATCTAGTCTCACTTAAACAAACATTGCTTAAATAACATACAAGCAATAAATGATCGTTCAAAAATACTAAACTTACACGTTTTTATCAGATGACAACTTTTCACCAGTTAGAAGACTATAAGTATCGACCCCATGATCGTAAGCAGCTACTAAAATGCCTATGTATTCATTACACCAAATGTCTCCACTTTAAGTAGAATAAGAAACGGAAATCAAAATCACCTGGAGGATTCCGAAGAATCAATCAAAACTTCCCATAAAATCCCGCCAAACTTAGCATCCCATGCACGTAGTTTAGTACCCTGTTTAGAAGAGATTGAAAATAATCCTAAACATACGTGTACAAATTCATAATAACTTACTATTGCCACACAACTCAAATGAAGTCAGTAAACCACCCTCCTCCAGTACTTGACGCCAAACTACGAAAAATTAAATAACACCAAACATACCAATAGATCCATCTTTCAAATTAATGGAACTTATTACATTAAGGTTCGAACCCACATAATAGTTTTTAGGGGTAGCTCCGTCAAATTTTAGTCTTGAAAACTTTATTTTTCCCGTGAACTTTTGAAGCCTTAAGAAATTGTTACATGAGTGATAAAGTATACCAATCCAGGACGTTAACTTGGTCTTCATAAATGGCATTAGCATTGATCACGAAAAAAGCAAATAGCAGTGAAAATAAAATCATGTTGCTAGGTACCGCAAGACTCAAAATGAACGTCTCCAGTATCCAATATCATTGAAACGAGCTAGGTATAAACCTGGTAATTTCCTTATGATCGTGCCATGATGATATTTGTTCAGCTCCTAGGTCTTCGATATTGTCTCATGTTAGTTATCTGGTTACGTGTATATGCTAGTCCTAATGAAGTAAGGAAGAGGACTAAGAGAAAGTTTATTTCGATTCTTTATGTTTATTATCTTGCGTTATATGTACTTTTTGAGGTTAAACACCCTTCACCCTTTTTTTATTATTTGACATGCTATTTTTTCCACCGAGCAGTGGCAGTTTTTAGACAGTTGGGAATTATGGAAGCGTTTTGACGTTATACGCCAGAAGAAGTTGGAGAAGAAGAATAACTAATGGTAAAGAAATAAGACATAAGAACGGTTCAACGAGGTGATAGTATAAGCATCGATAACAATAATAACAATAATAATATAAATTACTATGTGTGGCTGTTTTTGAAAAGTTTCCCTGGTTATCATATATGAAGAGTAAATGATCACTGCAATCGATAGGAGTGTAGATTTCTTGGATTGTCCTACCGCAAAACTCCATAAATTTCAAGTGAATGTCAGGACTAAGAATAGGAGGTCAATATCCTTTGTAAATCCTATCAAATTGTAATAATGTGAATCTCCAATCTCTCTTTAAACGTATATACATAAGGTGCGGATATTACACCTACTGGTAGAGAAATTATGTTACAGGGTTAATGAGAATAAACTAAAGCCTAGAAAAATTATACTGTACATATTGGTCAATGAATGCTATAGCGGTAAATAATCTCTAAAATAAATAGTTGTTTAAGCTCTCGACATTGATGTTGACCATGTTTGTTTTAGCGGACATGACTAGTTGAAGGGCGAGCGGTCATGCATCACTACCAGATCACAACTCAAACCACTGTGGGAAGCATCTTTTTTTAGCTTGTCAGCTTAGACGTTGATATCGAAGCTCTGTTTACGATCAAATATAGTTTTTCTTCCATCGTTCATCGCCTTCTGATTTCTTCTCATTCGTAAGAGTGGGTTCGATTGCTAAAAGTTGCATTGGTTGTACAACAAGTATAACTTGGTCATGTACCGGGGTTCACTTAATGATGAATCAAATATTCACACTCACCAAAACTAACACCCATTCCTTATATGGTACTGTATTGATAAGGCATAAAAGCCTGAACACCACAAGTTAGGGAAAGCGAGGCTACTGAACCATTGGATGGTGTCCTTTATTCGTAATTCAACACAAATTAAGTGCCTACACCATCCCAATCGGAATGCGTGATGTTAGACTGTAATCGACGATTAGATGCTTGATCAAAGACGATAGATAAAAACGATTTGGAAATGATTTTTAAGCTTCTCTGGAATATTTTTTTCACTTATCAGTTATACTACTGACAAAATGATAATTGGTGCTGATACCAAAATTATCACACTGTATAAGTCTAACTTGTAACCTCCAGTAACATAGTGGAAACGACTTTAATCATTTAGATGTATCTTTAAAGAATAACTCATAAAAACCTTAATACACTTCGGCCTCTCTAAAAGCTATTCACAGCAGTCAACCTGTGCTTTTTTCGTTGTTATAAATTATGACTGCTTTTCATAAACAGTAACCCTAGGTAACTGCTTCCTACTTAATGTGTAATTGTGAAGATCATCGTAGTAACCTATGTGGACTGCTACACTATTACTAGAGTTACTTTATAATGACGACTTGTCTGTTCATTGGGCAAGGCTTTCAGTCATCCTTCTTTCGAATAACTCCCCATTCGAGTAAATAATTCATGCAGGATAGTTTCATCATAACGCTTACACAAGGCTTGTAAATTCACAGCACTAGTGGAAGATAGAGATGAGGAGCTGCAGTCGCCTGTTAGTACCGACTTATCATACTCGAAGTAGTGAAGTAATGACAGCATCAAAAGGATTCTTAATTTGATTTTACGGAGCAGTACATATGTAAGTGATGTAATCCACCAATGTGCCATTTTACAATTTCAACTCAAATGCAACATCAGCATCTCTCCGCATGCCGATTGGGAATGAGATGTACTTAGATGACGAAACTGAGTTATATAGTTTTGTATATTATAACATGTCACTTGATGCTACCTCTGCCCCACCTTAATAGCGCCATACCTTTTTCACAAAATTAATTAAGTGAAACAGAATGATAATACTTATGTGTATGGGACCAAGTAGACTGAGTACACCAGTATCAGATTTGATGGGTAAACAGCCAATGCCATTATAATATACAATTAATATTACTTTCCTTGTGAGTTTCATGTTCTGATCCAGGGAAGCTGTTAAGTACTTCATAAGGAGATTCTCTAAAAGGAGTTACATAATGCTGAGAAAATGAGAGGATATTCATACAAGTAAACTGGGTTTTACTGACGTCACGTTTGGGCAATATTGTGTACTTTCGTCCTACCACTAATCATACAGAGAGAATTAGACTTTTTTGTAATAAGTGTGAGGAATTTGAGATAGGTAACAAGTGTGAATTCCATGCCCTCGACTAAGTTTTAAAAATGATGTTCAATACATCAAAATAACTAGGAAGTTTCTGAGTAATTTTCGACGCCCTGATTCAGTACCATCTACTGTCTTAAGCGAAGTGAATGTATGTACAGTTATCATCAAATAACTGTTGTTTCACTACACTGATAATTTCGTTTGATAAGTCAGTGGCAGTACTGGGCTATCAATATCGATCGTATATTGGTACAATTAACCACTTGTATTGTTTGGCTAGGTTTTGTTACGTTCCTTACAGAAGCCATAATGGACATTGTTGGGCGTTGCATATGCCAGATACAGAATAAATACCACTGGCAGTATCTTGTAATTCACTATTAACTCTATTTTATTAGACTCTGCAGCTGACTAGCAGGCTTTTAATGTTTGCAATTGTTGTACTAATATACATGTCTTACAATAATAGGGTTATTTTAAGTGGCATAGGGGTCGTGTTGTTAGTTAAGTTATGACTGTTCTGGTAACTGGATTATGCATGGTAACTCGAAGGCTAATAGTAACATTGTGTTATAACTTAAGGAATCTGGCCAGTGGACATTGGTCAACTCGACTTATATACGCGTAATGTTGGGATAACGCATGAGGGAATTTTTTCTAACGGTCAAGGCTTTGCCGAAAGTTTCCTCCAGATCATATCGATAGTTATACATCCTTAACCACTATAGCTCTATCAGATTATCTTTTGATAATTGGATAATTTAAGCAAAAATATATTAGTGCAAATCAGACACGAAAACAGATATTAGTACACTAGCCGATGGAATAGTTATACTATGAATTTACGCAACTAATGGAATTTATAAGTATCAATCTGAAAACATTGGTACAATTACATGCAAGTATTGCGAGAGAGACTTGAGTATTATAATCACTTGGTAGAGCTTTTCACTGTTTTAACAGAAATATGTTTCAAGTTAGACAAACTATATACATAAGACCTCATTCAAAATACTGTATTCAAGCAAAGATGTGCAGAGTTTTGAATTTGTCTAACGAATAAGCAATAAGCTAGTAGTTTGGCTCTCCAAGCAACCTAAATGCTCAGATGTGGTAAGTCCTTATCATAAACGATGACTCGTTTATTGTTTTTTACTTAGATGACTTATTATCATCGAGGCCACTATAATTTCGATGCTAAGACAATGACTAAATAAACCTAAGTTTAGATTCTACGTTTGCACTGAGTAATTAACAGCTGAACCGCCGTACCATCACTAGTAGTATCAGTTCCGTTTGAGAACAATTTGGAACATAAAACTTTTTTATTGGAAATCGAAATGAAATATTGACACGTTATTTTATGTAGTATCATTACAAGTAAAGCTGATAATGAATTGATTATAGTAATTTACCCTAACCGTGTGGCGAGATATGCAGCATCGATACTCCTCCCTTCTACAAATGAGGAGAGAGCGTTTTGAAAAAGCCATGAAGATAGAATATGAATTTAGACACAAGATTTACAAAATAGCCTACTAGGATCGGTTACATCTTCCTAGATTTACTTTGCGTCGGCACAGAAGAACGATTTGAGTTTAATGACGACGTGGAATCGTGCGTAGCCCATTTTACAGAGTATAAGATATTACTATCTGGATTCTACCTAACGCTTAATATTACGAGGAAACACTCGAGTTACCCTACACTTCTCTTCACCAAGGGTCTGACCCATCTGAAATGCCTAGACCACTGTCATAATCTCAGTCTACTTGTTAAGAACTTTCATGAAAAAGTTGGGCGACAACCAACACATACACACGGAGTAGCATCATCAGTTTCCCCTATCGCTACTTACAGAGCATATCCACTACTACTACTAATACTAAAATCACCACTCATTAGTGCACCTGCCGTAGTCAGTCTAATTCACTAACTCATTTACTTATTTTCATAATTTTGGTATTACTTAATCCTTTAGTTTACATTCCACCTAATTATTTATCCCACTCAACAGATTATTTTCATATCTTCGTACCTTCGCATTTTCATTCCACGACCCTGGTCTTATAAAAAACTAATACGCTGTTCAGTAATGTGGCAATTTCCTGTTCTGTTAAACGCACCTCACTGACACACTGTACCTTCCCACAAGTAGGACACTACGAATACCACTAAGCGCCATTTTAACATCCTTTTGTTTAATCTTCGCTTGCCACTATGATATTGGATATGGGATACTCAGTGTAAATTTCAAGAAAGGCGTTGCAGCATTTGTTTGCATCAGCTTCGTTCATAATAACTAAGTCTTAGTGTTTACTGACAAACCTTCTAGCTTGATAGAAAAATAGGGCGTTTTCACTCTGGTTAAGTATGCATAGTGCACGATGTGTAATGATATTTGGTTTTCTCGTCTTCTTTCAGTGCAGCAGTTACTGCTCCTGAACTGTTGGTATGTATTAGCTCGTCCATCCTGTCGGTCTACTTTGAGTAGGATAATATTCAAGTCTACTATATGATCTGGAAAAAAACTTTTTTATTCATATATCATGTAGTTAGTATAGTCATGATTTTCAAGCCTACCTTAGCGCTGGTAAACGTACAGTAACTTAATAGCTCTACATAGTTCCTGACAGGTAAAGTTGCATTTTACTTGTGAGTAAAATCCGTCGCGACAAACATTTTGTTAAAATCAATCGATAATGTGTTTAGAAAAGTTTCTAGCTGGTACTTAAATGTTTCATGTTGAGGAACAATCCCAAAAGAGAAATTACTTGACACTAAAATCGACCATTAATATTGCGTAAAGCTGTAAAGTCAACGTTTGCATAAAGATATCTGGGCTCTATCTGGATAGTGAACTATCAAAATGTGAAACTAATTGTGAATTGGATTGAATGTTCGTTTTGAATTAAAAATATAAGTGTGTGGTAATAAATTAATTAAGTGGCGATGCAATTTTTTTATGATTTAATTAAGTAGCAGCTAAACATAGAATGGCGCTGCATCCATTAACGTAACCAAGTGCAACTCTTAGAAACATAAAACTAGTTTGGATGCGTGCTTCTTATCTTTGGATTTCTTTATACTGTTTGCAGCAAATTTTTCAATTATGCGGCCTATCCTATATAGTGAGATAATAGTTACTTTTAGTGTCGTTGATCGGCATTGTTGCTTCATTGGCCTAATACGTTAGTTACGTAAGTTAAGTTCGTCGTCATCCGTAGTTATATATTCTCACCCAATACATATGTGTCAGTTAATATCGAACTACAAAATTGTCGTATTATTGGAGCCCTTTAAAATATAGCTGTTTATTATTTGAAAATTTAAGTACTTTTACTTCCTAGATTAATAAAAATAAAGAACAGACACTTGGAATTGCAGGTAAATGCGTAGCCGATAGACTCCACATAATTGAAGCATTAGTTTACTGCCTCTTCATTTTTCGTAAATCATTTTTCTATCATCTGAAACGATTGAAACTGTTATGCTTTCGTAAAGCTCAAGTAGATCCCAGACTATAATTTTAATACGACTTTGTCAATCATCCCTAGATAATTTAGTTAGATTGTATTGCTTTTTGTTAAATTTTATATTTGTAGTATAAGTGGATTTACTACATCCGTTAATTCCGTTTATGGATTAACGAATCCTGTGTTATACAATTCAAATGGGGGTTCCAGGCTTATGGCGATTGTTAGAACCAGCAAAAGAGCCTATAGAGTTACAACAACTGTCTGGGAAAATTGTCGCAATCGGTGAGTTGTTTTTCTATCGCATTTAATGTAAATGGTTGTCAAAGTAAGTTTATATTTCACTTAAGGTTCTTTACATGGCCTCTCATTTTTGGTGACAGGACAATATGTAATCTTGCTGCTCATAAGGTTATCTTCGGCACTTACGTTTTCATGTTTGAAGGCCAGTAAAACTAATATAACACCTTATATCCTCTGCAATAAATAAAGCCTTGAAATAGAAAGTTCGCTCAGTTATATCTGAGCTTACAGAGGTATATATGATGTCCAATTGCAATTGTACCCGATTTTTACCTGTCTGTAATGTTCGTTTTGTCCTTATATACTAATTGTCTGCATTTTGGTTAACAAAGAATGCGTTGTACCAAAGGCCATTTGGACAAAAAGTATTTACAGTAAATTGTTCTTTCGATAAATGCAAGGTCCATTAGATCTAAGAGATATTTTGAGTAAAAGTAACAATTTTACTGTTCAGAATTCTTGCATATGCAGTCAGCATCTCTTTATATATGGACTATTCAAGATAATAATGAATAATTGTCTTCAAAAATATCTTAGTCGTTTAACTTTAATAAATGATTATGCACTCTAACATGTTCCTTTACAAATGCCATTCACAATAGACATGAATATCTGGTTACATCAAGCTGTTAAATCCAGAGGCTCAACAAATGGCCCTCGTAACTACTTAGCTATATTTTTTCGTCGTTTATGCAAGCTACTGTTTTATGGAATCAAACCAGTATTTGTATTCGATGGTGATACTCCAGCACTGAAACGATCAACTATGGTGAGGTATTTTTGTTTTACAATTCTTCAGTCATATCTTGTAGCGTGTGGTGAATGCCCGATATTAAGTAATTAAATACTGTACTATTTGTTGGTTGCAGTACAAATTTATTTTATTTGTTCCTTTCATAATATGTCAAACCGTAAACATTATGGCATCAGTCGTTCACAAGCATCTTGTAACTTGGTACATATGCTTACCTGTCGACGATGCTACATTACACCCACGCGGTAAGGTGAATACAAAAGTTGTAGAAGTGGTAGTAGTATTAGTAGTTGTAAAAGAGACTAAAGATAAAGAATGTGATGATTGGAGAAGAAGTGTTATTTTATAGAATAGGAATTATAAGATAATTTCGAAACTCAAGACTCTAAGAGTGAATTTACCTGCCCTAATGCGGCTGATTATAAATTATGTGACTTAGCGTCTCTTATAGCTGAACGTGGTTATCTCGGAAATACCAACCAGGTAGTCTGCAATTAACAACATTGCTAAGACCAATAGTTAATGACTTCCAACCTGCTACTACTTCAGTCAGTCAGTTACAACGTAGAACTTAGTACATGCGTACATCAGTTCAAGTTGCCATGCCTCAATTAGCAGATAGACTAAATTGTCAGACTAAATCCCAGAGTAGGGGAGGTAGTAACAGAGTAAGTACTAATGGAAAGGCATAGAGATCAGAGATGAGGTTTGAAATAAAAAGTGATTCAGTAAAGAAAAAATTATGAGAAGCTCAAAAACTAGAATTTGGAGGAAGACAAGGAGTGGATGCACCTGCGCCATTGCGAACGATTTTGAGCCATATCACCTAAAGTCTCTAACCATTTGTTACGATCATCACGTATGCCCCAATCCGACCGTAGCTGCTACCTTAACGTGGTGTTTGGGGTTGTCTATCGTGATGATCCCAACTGAGCCATATTGGCTGGAACGGATGTTTCTCAAGGTCCTACCATGCCAAGCAGGTGTATTGGAGAGCGATAAGACTAAAGGCAGCAACCTGAGATCTGAAGGCGAAGTCGTACTGCTGACTGCAGCGAGGTGTGACAGCAGTAAGGTGTTTCCCTCGGATAACCAGCATCTGCAGAGATGCTGCCTTCCTAACGGAAGGAAGGGGTTAAAAAAGGTCGACCCCAAAAATGTCACACCTCACCTTACCCCACGGATTTCCGTCTCTGGTAGTAAGGCCTTCTAAAGAACGGAGCTAACACTTCAAAAACTCCCCATAACAAGGCTGTGCGTGATCGGCCTCATGCAGTTGCCCCTTGGGCTCTGCGATCGCGCTTCAAGGTCACTATGACCAATACTAACCCAGTTTCCTTTGCAGGTACCTCAAGAATCTATATCCTTCCATGGTGTGGGCAGCTAGGAAGTGAAAATTGCCCTCATACCTCTAACAGCACACAAGATAATCTTGTTTGAGGTCAAATCCCACCATCAACTCTTAATAACTCTCTTATCACCATGCCTAGTCCTTCTAACATAATTTTATCGCCTCGCGCCTCTAATGCTACTACTTCAGGCAACATTTCATATTCAAACCACCTTAGTTGATGAAATTTCACGCTCCTAACAGTTGGTTAACAGTCTTTGCATAGTGCCCTGCTCCTACCCTCACTAATTACCACCTGTTGATCTACTATTAGCGGACAACCCTCATATGGCACCAATGGTGTCAGTAGCTTAGACTTGTGAGTAGTTAGCAATCGACCACACTGTACCATCGTTTGTTATCAGCCGAACTGCATTCTACTTATCACCTCAACATTCTAATTCTTTTGTGAACAGTATAACCATATATACGATTTGCCATTAACAATATTTCCTACAACATAGACTTTCTAATATATTGTACATGACTAAAGTATTTTTTGGCATGTATCAGCTGGGTGTAGATTCATGTACTTTGCTTCGAGCGGCGTCCCATATGAAAGGGCTGGTGATACTGTTCGACTTGCCGAACTAGAGTAGGTTGAGTGGGGTCCAAACTTGTCGTTTAGTTGCTAAAAGCTGAACAACTTAGCTAATGAGCTGTCTCTATGTAAGAATTATTATAGTTAGATTCTTTCAAATATTTTGAATTCACTACTTTGTTTCACCCACTCTTTAAACTTTGATTTTTGGGTTACATAGAATTTAAGACGTCAGTCACGTCGTCTGATTGAGTCTAAAGCAGAAAAAGCTCAGAAGCATCTTCTTCGCCGACTTTTACGTCGTGTTGCAGAATCTTCTGTAAAATCATCTTCAATATTACCATCGAAAAAAACAGAATCTTTTGATATCCCGGGTAAGTTGAAACCGTGTTATTAAATTTAAAAAAAGTTAGTCGTATAACATATGAAATGTGATTACGTCACTATTGTGTAAGTAAATATGATATCTTGGCCTATCTTCTATTAAATCTGACTTTTTTCTACGATGTTGTGCTCTTCGAACTTTCTTTGTTATTCTGGATAATATTATTACCTACTATACACATAATTGAGCCTTTTAACTGTTCCATTAGCATAGAACTAGTCTTTTTTAATGGGCTTATCTTTGAAGACTATTTCTCCATTAGTCTTTTTGGATTTTTATTGACTGTTGTGTTTGGTTAATATTTGACTACAAAACTGATTAGTCCATTCATGTAAATTTGCACATATTCGGAGAAAAGTTTGTTAGTATAGTTGTGTCTCATTGTGTACACATGGATTTCTATTGATGTAAGCTATTTTCTTTTTGCGAACTGACCTATTACCTCCAGTCAATTACAATGAGGCATAGTTTATTCATGTATAGTATCAATTTACTTACTATGCTTTGAGCGGCACTAGCTGTGACAGCTAACAATATTACCTGGTTGCTCAAACCGAAGTAGGTGACCTATTTAGTCAGTCAACCTACAATCTAGGACATCTGATGAGATAAGATTAACAGGATGAAAGTAGCTGAAATAATCTAGCAGCAGTAATCTTTGCAGTAACTAAACGCTTAGGAATATATTCTGAGAGGATAGTGGAAATATATATCTATTACAACAACCTAGTGGTTGAAATCCGAACTCCTTAAACACTAAGCTACCACTGCAGTACGAATTTAATCATTCGATTTAAACGGGTTTAACATCACTTTCATGTTAACCTTCTATCTCTCCTTATTCCTAGCAAAACATGAACTATTACGACGACTGAGACAACGATTTGATTCTCATCAAGCTAAAGAAGACTGCTGAAATGTTTTCAGCTCCAAGTAATAATTCAAAGTAAGTGTAGTTTATAGATCTTTCTTGATAATTATGGTTTGAAAATCTTCCGTGAAGAAAATTGCTTCAATGTAATTAAAAATTCTCACGTCAGATCAATGAAGTTTATATTAAATATCTGGAAATGGCAGTAGTACAGAAAACTGATCCAGAAAACCTTAGATATAGGTTTCATTCTAATCTGGCACTCTTCGGTATAGTGTCCTTGCAGCTTTTTGTAAATCATACTCCTTAGTGAATTTGAACTTGACTCATCTCGCTTCACATTATGAGATGCTACCATTCGGTTATTCGGATTCCATCTTATCTTCTGTAGAACTAAAATATTTTCATTAATTGCCACTGGGTGGAGAACAATGGCACGTTAATCTACTACATAGCACTGATCGAACAGCTGTCGATGAAGTTACAATGTATTCACTGACCAGAGTTCCTTGGAATTATGTGCATTATATTTTTAGTGTTTGGTAGTTAGAAACGGTTAACAAGAAACTACTGGATAATTTTCTTGGTATGTTTATTATCTTGATAATTTATATAACAAACTCGAGTTTTGGTTCCAGTGTCCAACACCTGACACTGGAATGCAGGTACATTCTGTGGATGAGCCTCGAAACACACAGAAACGCATCTCCTGGGGTCCACTGCTAACTACATACTAACTATACTATTACTTGTGATTGAAGGTTGCATCTAATCAATGCACTCAAGTCTTTGAATATCAACAAGCGCTTCCGTAGTAAATATTTATTCGGTTATTAAGTTATATTAATATACAATAAGTAATTTTATGGTAACCTTATTCTCTTCTTTATACTTTAGGTCGTCGTGTGATAATAATAATAATAATATTTTGTTGAGTGAAAAAGCAGGTGTTGAATATGACGAATTAGCCCGCGATTTTCTTGTAAGTTGTCTTATTAGAATAATTGCATTCGCAGTCGACACAGTCTTGTTTGATAAAAACTGCTGATAAAATGCAGTCCCTTGATTGCCTTTAACAACATAGCAGACATACTCGGAAGAAGTTTTACTCCTTCGAAACGAGAATCGTCGCTTCAGGACTGGTCTGCGTCAATTCCTATGTCAAAGATAGGAAGTGAAATGATTGAGCCTGTCGACCGCCTCACCTATATTGGAAGTCTGAATAGTCCTAATGCGTTGGTATCTGATGAAGTCTCAAGACATTCGAAAATTCCTTTTGGCTTTTACTAACTTACGCCACCTATATCATAGGTGGGATGTCCACCTTTTAATCAAAGGACTAGTATGCTGCACAGCAGTCAGTTTTGTTTTATTGTGTGAACTCGAAACTTGGCCATTAAGACAAGATGACATTCATAGACTATTGATAATTGATCATAGATGCTTTCGAGACGTCGCTCGCGTTTGTTGCGACCACTAGGTTAGTAATGATGAGGTTAGATTCAGTGTATCAGGGAAGTATGGTAAATCGGTTGATGTGGTTGTGAATGTTCATCGACTGAGGTGGTCGTGACATGTATTGTGTATGTCTGAAAATTGCCTATCCTGACGACCAGTGGTGGCTAGTGTTTGAGTCGGATGAAAGAAATGTAGGGGCGACCAAATCACAACGTGGCATAAGTTACTGACTGCTGATCTGAGCCATGTTGGTAGGTAAATACTGCTTGAATGGAGTCTGAGCGATTATCGTAACCAATGGTTGGAGACCCTGAGTTGAATGGTTCAGAATCAGTCACAATGGCGCAGGTGCTTTCGCTTATTGTATTCCCTGAAATACTTGACTAAATTTATTTTCTACCTTCCCTACTTTCGGAGTCATACTGTCTATATCTAACCTTTTACTGCAGCTAATGTTACATATATTTCTAGTAATTTGGTGTTAATGTTGTGTTAATCAAATGTGGGAACTTGTTACGTGCACATATATGCCAGGTTCTACGTCTTATATGATTGACTGACTTCCCTTCGCCCTAAAAGTTTTACGAACTAACGACAGCTTTGTTAAATAATGCCTCCAATCATTTTAAAATTTTTCAAAGGACACTTTCCGTTCCTCGGGACAAAATTTTTCTGACGTTGATCTCAATTCAGATGCATTTTGTTCACTTCCTTTACCTGCTCAATTACGTGTTGTTCAACTTATGAGAGAAACATTAGACTCTGGTTCATGTCGAAATGAATTGGTACAAGTTAACGATGAAGGTAAAGTGAGTGTTTGTTTTATCTTACTATTTTATATGTTTGTAAGAATGTGAATTGTTTACTGCATTTTTAGATTCATGAGATAGTAGCTTATTAGTTAAGACAGCTTTCTTCCATCTATTGAAATCTAGATTTAAATCCTCCTAGTGTACTCACGTTTAAGCTGCCTATTCGTTTCCATAGCCCTTACGTTAAAAGTGTTCTATGCTTCAGATTATGGTATAATTTTTGTGTATGTTCATCAAAGGTTGATGTGTGTCATTTAAAACGAGAAAGTACTGAACAGCTGCTGCTTCCTAGTACAAGACTATTAAGTACCGTGCACCCACAACCCCACTAGGAATCAAACACAAGACCTTAGTTTTCGCAGCGAACACTTTGTCATAAGCACTACTGTGCAAGCGTTTAATTGTAGGATTTCATCTTCAGACAATCTGTTATATAACATCATGATCATCTAGCGCTATTATCTAAAACTACTTTGGGATTGGTCTCTGCTGGTTTCATGAATGTTCATTTTGAGAAGTCTCATATTATACTAAAAATGTTGTTCAATGCTCGCTCGTTGTCGATTGTACCCAATCGAAATTAATCCATTACAAATGCAAACTAAACTGATATAGATTTCTTCAGACATGAATGTGTTTACTAAATAATGTTTTTCCAGAGCCATCTCATTAACTCTGTAGAGCGATGGTTCAGCGGTTAGGGCCTTCGATATTCGCCCACTGATATGCCAGCCAACAAGTAAATCATATATATTCACGCTATAGTACCATAAGCTCATTAGTAACGCGCAAGATTTGTGTCTAGCAATCATGTGTAATTGACATGAGTTTTGGTCATGTTCATTTAATGTATATATTTCATATATGTGTGTTATTTGACTATATAAAACGACTTATTTGCTGACAAATTATTCTATTTCTTGGTATCGATTAATTGCTGGTTTTCCATCGATACGTTGAATTTAAGAGCGGATATCAATTTGTCATGATAGATTCAAGGAACAAAGTGTACAGTTATCGCATTCATGTTACCTTTCCTTACGTCATAGGAACCACCAAGTAGAGGTTTCTAACTTTGATTCACCTACTTTGATTTGTGAAGCCGGGTTGTATCACTGGTGTTTGCATTTAGAGTGCTACTCGAAAAACAAGTGCACAAATCTATGTTTGGTAAATGAATTATGTCATCAGAAATAACAGTCATTTCTCAAAATTTTCGAAACATTATTCGTTAGTCTTTTCTCTTGCATTTTTTAAATTTCATACTATTATGAAGCAAAGTTTGATCCAGAAAAATTCTCAGATGTTCAAATGAAACGTTTACTTTTACGACGTCGTTTGGCAGAACGTCAACAAGAGCTGTCTGATAACTTAACTAAACAAGAAGCTATTGAACAAGTTCTTCAGTTAAATAATTCTGTAATAAAAAATATTTTGCAGAATCAGTCATTTTTTTCAACCTTACCTTTCTGTAATTCGAAGCAACCTACTATCGAATCCATTGAAACTGTAGCTACAGCTATGCGTATTCAGTCACAAGATGTAGGACACGCCATTCTGATTAAGCAATCTCCAGTGAAGCATATTAGCGGGATAACTAAATTACCTTCATCTACGACGTTGGATCTTGATAAGTGAGCTTATTTATATTTAACTCAGGTTTATTTGTTTATTTATTTAAACCTAATTTGTTGCAGATGACACCAAAAATATATACTCCACACAATTAAAAACATAATATTGTAAAGAATTGAGGACGGAAAAGTAACCATAAAACACAGTAAAATTTAATAGGAAATGTTGGCCTTCACCTGCTTTAGAATTCCCCACTATTTTAAGACATATAGAATAAAAAGTCGACTTAGTTCTCCCGACTCTTGTCGAAGTCGAAAAAGCTAAAGCCAATCTAAGGTGAGGCAGAACAGCAGGTTCAAATGGATTATTTCCAGAGGCCTTTGAGGATGGTGGTCCCACTTTGACGATTAGGCTGACTAAAGTTTGGGAACTTGACTGGTATCAATCGTTAATCGTCCCCGTATATAAGAAAGGGTCAAAATCGTCCTGTGATAACCATAAAGGAATTTGTTTGACTAATATAGTGTCTAAAATACTAGCTTCTATATCAGACTTTCAGTTACAACTTGTGATCTACAAATACGAGAAAACCAAGCTGGTTTCAGACCTGATGGCGGTTGTATAGACTAGATATTCACCATTCATCAGGTTTTATAGCACAGACATATTTTTAGGCGCCCGACAATAGTGCTTTTTCTTCATTTGAAAGCGGCATTTGATTCTGTAGACCGAGAAGTCCTATGGTAGTGTCTCTCATTGAAGGGCATACCTCAGAAGTACATAGATCTTCTTAAAACTTTACTCAAACATCATTAATCGTGTCAGAGCTTATGGTGAACTGTCATTCGAACTTGTACCCCTAAGTGGTATCCATCAAGTCTGGCCACTGTCCCCATTTTTATTTAATTCCATAGTTAATTTACTGTTGGGCAATACTCTCTCATCATCTGACTTTTCAGGAATCGATCTCGTACCAGGAGATCCACTTATCGACTCATAATATACTGATGATATAGTTCTGTTTGGCGAAGCCGCTGATAAGATACAGAATCTTCTAACAGTAATAAGCACCAATGCGAGCATGTTTAGAATGCGTTTCTGCCCCCTTGTAAATGCAAACTATTGCTCCAAGATTGGCCTTCGATAACACCTTAGCTAAAGAATAGGAGTGGGGTAGTTGAGCACATCGACCCCTTTACTTATCTTAGAAGTCTGATTATCCCTAATGGGTTGGTCTCTAACGAAATATAAGTACGAATTCTGAAAGCTCGTTTGGCTTTTGCCAACTTACGTCACTTATGGCGTAGACGAGATATTCGTCTCTCAACGAAGGGAAAAGTGTACTGCGCAACAGTTCTCTCTGTCTTACAGTATGAATGTGAGACGTGGCGATTAAGAGTAGATGACACTCGAAGGTTATTAATTTTTGACCACTAACATCTTCGAAACATCGCTCGCGTTAGCTGGGATCACCGATTAAGTAATAACGAGGTTAGACGACGGGTGTTAGGCAAAGGTGGTTAATCAGTCGACGAGGTTGTGAATCTTCATCGACATAGGTGGTTGGGACATGTGCTACGTATTCCCAACTACCGTATGCCTCGGCGCGCGATGTTTACTGATATATGAGCAGAATAGAAGGGAGTTAGAGGCGGCTAAACCAAAACATGGCATCAGTCCATGAAGTTACTGACTGCTGGTTTGAGTCGTGTCGGTAGCTGCAAACTACCTGGTTGGTGTCCTCGCGAATACCGTAAGCGGTGGCTTGAAACACTGGGTGACATGGCTCAGAATGGGTCACAGTGTCGCAAATGTATCCATTCATTGTCCTCCCTTAAATCGTGAGCTTTAAGTTATTTCATAACTTTCTTTCCACGCTTCCTGAATCATATTCTATATGTACACACTCCTTGTTACTATTATTATTATTATTATTATTATTATTATTATTATTATTATTATTATTATTATTATTATTGAAGTAACTTTTACTAACGTGGTGTTAACCTTGCGGTGCCATAGAGGTATGGCAACTTAGACCAATGAACACATGTGCCAGATTCTATGTTGATCATACATAGATACAATAGGAAAAGAAAATTACAAGGTAGGGAATACAGTTCGGTTAGTGATATAAACAAGAGGACATTATTCCATTAAGAGTACTGCTCAAAGTCATCTGAACCTGGTAAATGAGTAAAGTTCCACGTCATTTGAGGTGCAACGTTTTCGTTATGTTGTATGAAACATATTCTAGCGTAGGTTTCAAAATATATTTCATTTCCAGTGTTGGAAGTTATTTACAACTGTCTGGCATAAACATGTCATTATAGTTCTGACAAAATTGTTGGTTAGGAAATAAATGTATTAGCAGTTAGGGCTTGAAATAAAATCATTATTGAAAACTCCGCTCCACTATGCGGCACTCACACACTGAATGAACGGAAAATCGTCCGGGCTTTTTGGACACATTAAATATAATGAATGTGTCACAGATTGATGTTGGCAGGGTACCATCGAAAACCAAGGAACAATCGACAGCTATTTCGTTCTAGTGTGGAATTCTACCACTGGATCCTGACCCAGTGGAGCAGAGGGTTAGGCGTTCGCCGTCAACCTGGTGCGGAGTCTGGGGTGCGCACTGCTGAAGAGTTCCACACTAGAACGAGAAAACTGTCCAGTACTCCCTGGCTTTCAGTGGTACTTTACCAACATCAATCTGTAACATTCAATTAACCAGATAACTAATTTCCACAAAAATAACCATCCCAATTTAAATATAATGAACATTGAAAGTGTTGAGGATAACCTCAGCCTCATTATAACTCCAACCACTGAACTAGTTCTCGCAAACCATCTTCCTATACACAATTTCTTTTATTTTGACTTTAGATTAATTACCTACAATGCCCAAAACTTAAATGTATCTGAAAAACATGATGAAGCCGAAACGTCGAAAGATGGCCAGAAAGAAGTAATTAATTGTGATGCTACTGGTGGAAACCTGTGTTTAGTCCAAGAGACAAATATGCTTGTTAATAAAAATATTGTTTATAACTTTGATTGCGCATCAATCGAGTCACCTATTGTAAAAGAATATTCAAATGAAACTGATAAGAAAATCCAATACAATGATGATTGCAAAAACTCAAATAAATCAGTTATGGATAAATCGTTAGTAGAGTTATCCAGTGAAATTCTTCCACAGAGTTTATCTGATTCTGATATCAATAAGTCTTTGGATTACATTGAACCGTTTACTCTAGAACATCCAGATGACCTTATAGAAGTTAAGCAGAATGAAATTACTACTAAATCTGGTACATCTTCCGACGTACATGAAACAGAATATTTTCAAGTTCATGAAGATGATAGACATAGTGAGATCAAGAGTAGCACTGGTGAAGATGACGATGACTTCATCGATGTTGACACTGATGAACATGCTGAAATTTCAAGTGTATCTAGTGATTCAAATACATTACAAAATCATTCTACTGATAGCTTCCAAAATGAGAATGAATTTAATTCTGTTTACAGTGAGAAAGAGTTTGTCAGTAATGAAGTTGTATGTTATGCTAATCGGAAAGAAGATATATTATCCTCTGAATCGTACGACGATGACTATACTGAGGATGACAGTGTGCTAAGAGAAAATGCTGATCGTTTAACACGTCAAGCTCAATCTACAACTACGCGTTGTATTTCAGAAGCTCAGGTAATAAGCTCATTTGTTTGTTCGTTTTGTTAAACTTTCCTGAATTCGTGGTTAGATACTTCCAATATCAACGTACATGTTTAGTAACCCAAATGAAAGTAATTGAATCACAAAATTGTCTCTAAAGCTTAATTGGAGACAGAATCGTTTATCGATGTATCCGAACAAGCTCAACTCACAATTTACCACTTATTTGAATTGAAGATTTTTGTGGAGATAGGTATGAAGTCCAGCTTTTTGTACTCGTCACAAATTGAGAGTTATGTGTAGCATCAAAGACGATTAACTATATGTTTCAGAATGTTTCTATTTTAGAAACATTGCAAAATCTTCACCTAGTATGTAGGATAACTTTTGCCTTACTTATGAAATGACTAATAGAGTACTAAATACAGATTCATATAATCGGTGTTGAGAATAACACATATTTTGTGCAAGGTTATTGATAATACTTACTTGTCTAGACTAAAATGAGCGGGGCAGTATTCGAACCTGCTACTCAGTGGTCAAATTTTATACTCCTTAATCAGTAAGCCACATTGTAGTAATTGCATTAATCAAACTAATTATTCCTTTTATTACTTATTCATTGTAGGATCTACTTAGATTATTTGGATTTCCGTTTATAGTTAGTCCAGAAGAAGCAGAAGCTCAGTGTGTAGCTTTGCAGCGTCATAACCTAGTCGATATAGTTGCAAGTGATGATTCAGATGTTTGGCCATTTGGTGTTAAAATAGGTCTGTCGTCATCTATTTGGTACTGGCAGCGATCGGAAAATGAAAAATAATCCCTCTGTTTATAAATTGGATGAAGTGAGACGTAAATTAGGTAAAATATTCAGTCAGAAATGCATGGTTTCTTATAATTAGGTGTAAGATGTATCCATGTTATCTACTGTAAAGTGTGTGGACAAGTTTGAGCAATCCTTAAAATAACTGCGTTGAATAATCATTTTAGCAAATCAGCACATCTTGTAAATCAGTGCGTACAAAGAGTCACGAATTCACAGCCAGCTTCAGCCAGTCAGAAAACGGTAAACTCCGGATAATATTTTGTCGACATAAAGAAAGTAGTTTTTGAATATGTAGATTTTTCGTGGTTAAAGTATTTGTTAAAGTTTCTTATGGGCCTTTCTATCTGTAAGTCATGAAGAAACATTATCTTAACTTTCATATAGCTATGTAATATTCATATTCTAGAACCTTCAGACATCCTCTAGTTGATTCCAGTTGGCGTTAAGGGTTAGTTTTAGTTCAGGCTTTTGGTTTAGAAATAAGGTTCAAGTGTTATATGCCGTTTACATAGCGAAAAAGTTAGTATTTAATACTTTGGAATAACCATTTTTACCCTCTGATATGAAAAATCCGTTTTTCTAGATAATTTTTTTACATTTTATACATTGGTTTTGAGATAATTGACCTCGGATTGAATGGAATCAGTATTTACGGTTCACCACTGATTGGCTATAATGATTATCCTTCGTGATTATTTTAAGAATAGCTCAAACTCATCCTTATTCTTGAGAAGTCACTATAGAGTTGCTATTATTAGGCCGATGAAGTTGCTTCCTACTCTTTGTCTAGTATTCTACGGTTCAACAACTGCACCAACTGGTTTCCAGATCAGAACGAGACTGGACCAAGTAGCAAACTGCATTTAGAAAATAGAACAGCAGAATGCAAAGTACATAAATACATACGAGTTAATGTATTTAAGGATGTTCTATTGCTTTCCTGATTGTTCGCTGGCACTGATTAATTAAAAGTAGACCAATCATTACTCAGCTTCACTAGCATATTTTGAGCATGCCGCAATCAGGATCATGTCGTGTTAATATCCCATGTTGTCATTAACTTTTATTGTTCATCACTTTCAGTCATCTTTCTGTTTATTTAATGGGTAACTACTAGTATTTATTAGGGTGCAGTTTTTATCGAGATTTCGTTTCGATCCATGATGTTTACGATATTTATGATCACCGTCATGCATGCCTGGCTTCATCACAATAACACATATTTGCTGATGTTTCTAGATGTTGGAAATGAAGTTTTTAATAAAAATTGCTCTGTAATATGCTAAATCTATTCATTAAATGGATGAAACAATCGCCGAAAGTTCTAATTAACGCGTTGAAAGGACATAAAAAAAGTTATGAATTACGCCTGCCATTTAACAACTTCGAAAGTACAACTGGGGTCTGCAATCACCAAATTGCCTATTCCTAATATCAGACCTATAGTAATTTTCAGAATTAAAACATAAACAGAAGACAGTAAGTAGCTATATGGGGATTTATGTAAACAGAAAAGATAGGATAAATCTGCAAAACCAGAAAGTACATAGCACTTATAAAAACAGGATCTATGGTTAGACGAAGGTTGAAAAATTTTGAACCATATCAGTCAACGTCTTTAATCACTGATCGCTTTTATTATGTGGACCTCGGTCAGACAGTCTGGTGCTACCTGTATGCCATTCATCATTAGTCAGTTACTTCATGAGTTTACCACGTTTTAATTTGATCGTTCTTGAATTTCTTGGACAATGTTCATACCCCATCCAATCGCCTCACCCGATGATAATCCACTACCTCACTGTTCATTCAAAATCTGCAATCTGACACAGCGATTAAGAATGTTATTCACTCAATAGTAACGTATTTTGTTTTGGAGATTAGATACCACTGTCAACTGTTATACATGAGACAGCCCAATATAGAATGTATGCATGAGCTTATCGAATTGAGCAGTAATTCAGTAGTTATAAGGTTTGACCTTCAGCCACTAAGTATCAAGTTCAAACCCCGTTACACCTTCTTTGGGTTGACCAACCTGATTAATATTACTAGTCCTTTTTACACTTAGAGTATGGTTCGTAGGTATAAAAATCAGTGTCTAGTAAATGAGTTAATACAATAAAATGGTGAATTTATGTTGTAATTATCCTGTAACTACACATGGCATATTTAATGTTATACTCATCCCTACTTATCGAAATACTTAGGCCTTACTATGGCAAATATTCTGCGACTGACGCTTCTCTGTGGCAGTGACTATACACATGGAATTAATCAAGTTGGTCCAGTTACAGCTATTGAAATATTGAGTGAATTTGCTGAAAGTGATGATTCATTGGATTCTGAAATCAACAATTGGCTTCATGGTGTAGACAAACCTTCAGAAGAATTGCTTCAAAGTACCCTGAAACCATTGGTAGAATTCGCGTAAGTTTCCTCTTCTACAGTGTATTCACTACGGAGGTTGTACAAGTTTAGCTCTCAAGGAACAGTCTTACTCTATTCACAATGATCCCTATTTAGTCGACTAAATTTTTCTTCCTCTGTACTAAGAAGTCCTCAGAAGTATATCTCTCCAGCTGTATGATTTTGTTGGAATTGTATGCACACACAATTTACGGAAATGCAGTTTATCAGTGTTCATCTGGACGATTCATTGGAAGCTGGTCAACAAAAGATTTCACAGGTCCAATGTTTTCTATAAACGCACTAGGTCAACAGCCATATTTACCTCAGATCCTTCACATAGTGCTCACACAACTCAGTGAAATTTTCGATCCATCTGAAAAGTGTTACTCTCTTCAATACTGTGTCACTGTAAACAATTCCCAGCATTTGTTGACAGCTTTCTACAGGTTCTACCAGAAGTCGTCGTAGATTAACTCATGCTTTTATTCTACACATAATCTTAACCTTATGGAGCGATTTCTAAGTGTTCATTTAGTACTGTTATCAAGTTGAACTGTAATATTCACAGGGTATGAAATACTACCGAAGTTCACTATCTAGTTTATAAGAATTGTTACAAATTTTCTCATTTATACATTATAAATTTCCTAGACAATTATTCTTATTTAGACATTGGTGGCAGACTACACACACTCAACATTCTTCACAGTCAATGAATATGCCTAGAATACCTGAGCCGAATCCAGTTAGACGTCGTTGGATGAATTTAAAACCATATCCAGGTATGTATGTATGTTCGTGTGCTCAGTTTATTACAATTTTTTCAAAGATATCTGTTAAATGTGTTTTGTGGATTTAAAGAAAACAGTCATAACCCACCGAATTTAATATCAAAGTAAAGGTTTTTCTGAATTGCGATTTTAAATTCTCAAGGAATTTAGGTATCTTGCACACGTTAGACATTCAGTCATAAGAAAGAATTTTAGTGAAGAGTTGACAGTGTGAGATTGTGCCTACGGTATGTGAAACAAAAATGGTTGGACGCAACTAAGCATTGGACGAACCTGCGCCACTGTGACAGATACCTACCTAGTCTCAACAAATAACATCTCCAAGCACTGATCGTGATTATCGCATCTTTGTCAGCACAATTCAGGTCGGTATTCAAAGAGTTCATGGACTGATATCACTTTCGGTTTAGTCGTCCTTTCCTTCATTCTATTCTACTCCTACATCATCTAGCATCGTGCATCAAGGTAGCCGGTGACTGGATACACAAATACATGACGCAATCATCTCGACCGATGAAGATTTACCAAATTGTCAACCGAATTACTATTTCTATCAAGTACTCTGGGTCTGATCATAGCAATGCTTATTCAGTCGTCTCACAACACACGAGGAATGCTTTGAAGAAACCTATCGTCAAAAGCCTGTAGCCTACATATATCTTCTATTTTCATAGCCCATATTCTGTTATCATAGGACTAATACAGAACTAATTGTTGATCTGTAAAGTCGTCATCTATTTAAAAGACGGATATCTCGGCTACAACGTAACTGGTGTAAAAGTGAAAACCCAGAAGAACCTCCTGGGTTTGTACCTAAATTTCCTCAAACACCGCTAATTAACTAGGGTGTATGAAACTTCTATTGTAATTGAAGTGGTTGTCGCACTCAACTTCTTGACTCTATGTGGCTAATGTATGCGTTAATGCGAACTTGCTCTGAAATAGCATTTTGCACAGTAGATGTTTAATTCAGAGACAAGATTAGACTCTTAAACTGCCTGAGGCTAATAAACATTATGTCTTTTGAGAATCGATCGAAGAAATTCCAAATGTTCCGACTAGTCTATCAGCCTAACATATGTTTACTGGCTAATAGTTGTAATTAGATATTTTATCAATGAACGGCGATAGTTCTGTTCCCACTTTGATGAGTTGATAACGGGCGCATTCTCGAACGTTTATAGTCATGCATAGTGTCTTAGAAGTAATAAATTATTTCTTAATGGAGCTTAGTGTTATGATTAGGGATCAAAGTTAAGGTTATGGTTCACTAATCATGTTTATAGTTAAGGATAATGTCTAATATCCCATTAATCACGATTGTTTGATTTCCATTTTCTTCATCAGTATCAAAAGGATCGAACCTCACCAAAAATTGTTGAGAGAAAAAAAAAGATCCTTGAATAGCTAGATAAAGGTTTCAAGCACCTTTATATATTACATTACGGTTAGAAAATCACAGAAAAGCCTATATATATAACCGTTATGTGACACAAATATGCGCCAATCGCCCTTACTCTGTTAATGGTTGTAATAATTAAGTAATTGATAATCTTGATCTAAAATTAAAGATATTTCTCGTTAACGTACACAGTAATGTGTTATATTATAACATCGCCTTTCTGTTATTTTTCCTTTTTTCTTCAGGGTTTCCAGATAGTCGTATTGCACGTGCCTACCTGTACCCGAATGTCAATATTAATCTCCCACCATTTAAGTGGGGATCACCATGTGTAACACTTCTCGTAAAATATCCTTTTTTTGCACAGTAAATGTTCAATTCAGAGGATTAGGTATCAAAGTTAAAGTTATGGTTTACCAATCATGTTTATAGTTAAGGATAATGTCTAATATTCTACTAATCACGATTGTTTGATTTCCATTTTTTTCATCAGTATCAAAACGATCAAATCTCATCAAAAATGTAAATGGCTATGTGAGATGAATAGTATCATATTTGTATTCAATTTAAAACTTTAATACAATGGTACAAAATAAATGCTCACCTATACTTCCTAATCAGGTTTAATTTTTTTTGTCTGAAAGCCTTTCATTTTGATTGATATTCAAATCGTATTCCACAGCTATTTAGTTAATCTGATTTGTAGCTAACAGTGGAATTTAGTTTTTACATTTCATCCTATTTGAGGCTCACTCGCTTCATGCGATTCGTCCTGTAATAGCCTATGACTGTAAAACCTGGGCTATAGATGTACGAAATATGTGTAGGCTACAAGCTTATAATAAGTTTCTTCAAAGTATTCTTCATGTTCTCGACCCCTGCCATTATTCCTTCTTGTTGAATAAGACTTTCGTATCAATCTCGTAATCTCAAGTCGTTGCCCTATTGTGTTATGACAGTTTGGGCTGATACATTTGAGTTAAGCTTTACGCTGTTAGTAGCTGACTGATTTGTAATACTACCCTTAAGCTTCGAGTTTAATCATTAATTATTTCTGTACCACTAACAACTCATGAACTAACGCTATTTACTTTCATACCTAGTGTCCCTAACTTCGTATCTATGTTATTATTCTAGTTATACTGCAATGTAGTGTGTACATTTGTTTATATTTAAACAACTGCATGAAATAGAAATATTTGGGTCTTGGACTGCTTAGCTCCAATTTATTTCTTTCCATCTGTGGTTAGATAAGTAACGAGCCAGACTTACAGGATTTTATAAAAACCTGATAATTGTTAAATGGTATTTTATTTGGATAGCCAATATGATATATATGTATCATCAAATGCATACCTGATACATTGGATATAAGTTTATATTGTTTCTCAACAAGATTATCGTTATTTTATGCGACACTAATTTCCTTAGTTATGCCCTCTCACGCATGTGAATACCGTATTGGGATGGAGTACTGAAAAAACTGAATCTATATTATCTTCTGTGCTTAAACATAGACACAGTGTGGAACTTGGGAATCCTGTTACGTCCATGCCACTTTTAACGAATTTTTTTCCGACGGTAAATAAAGTTTGTGAGAAATCGGCAGTCAGTGGTCATTATGTTTCCTCTGAGTTGGATGAAGTAAGTAATATTTTATTTGTAGAACCATAATTTACTTAATGAACGTAAACTAATTAGAAATGCTGGGTACAACATACTTATTGAAAATGTTGCCGATAACTTCTGTTCATTAACCGTTTCAAAGTTTACGATACCGTGCCTCTAGATTCCGCACATTCTACTAAAGTAAACGGAAGGAAGACGTTTCCGAGTCTATAATAATAGCACACTCTGATTGATCGCATTTTTGTTCAGGAAACCTTCAGCTGCTATATTTGAAACTCTATGGGTCCTTGTTTTTGATTAATTTAATATAATTTCACTATTGCAACTACGATGCGCTAGTTGCCTTACTTCTGTTGCAACTGCCAGGAGTTTTATTATTACAAATACATCAGATTAATAGTAGTAATAACAACACTACACTTCGCTAGACTTATTAGCATTTCTAGCAATAGTAATTAATGATAGACCAGTGACGTTCGAGTAACTAACAAAACAGTTTCCAACAATGTTTAAATAGTTTTAGGGTTTTCGTTACAATATTTTATAAATAAGATTAGTGGCGTCTGTAAAATATTTGATAACATCTATATGATGCACAAATGAATAATTATCTGAAATACTTTACATTTTAGGTAATTGTACCAAGTAAGCGTGTTCGTCAAGCAGCCAATCGCTTACGAAATCAGAAAACAAATAATAAAACACCAAAATCTGCGACGTCATCGAAAGATCAAGATAGCTTACTTTCTGAGTTACCTAAACCTCCTCGGAAGTGTCGAGGAAGAGAGACTGTGAAAAAATCTACAAATGGAGCGAAAGCCTTACTAAAAAAGCGCAAGGAAAAGCCTCGAATTAAACCTGAACGCCGTATTGTAGGAACGAGTCTGCTTATCTGAAGAAGATGAAGATTAAGTTTTCAGACTGTACAAAATATACTTTTTACATAAGATCGTCCCGAACGGCTTGTATTTATATTTTAGCCCGGTTAGTCGATCAAATTTTCCAATGAGATCTAACCATATACTGCAAGGATTTGCAAGAAATAAAACTTATTTTTGATAGCAATCAAATGACGTTTATTTACAAACCATAGATAACATCTGATAAAATAATATTTGATAACAATATGTTAATGGCAGTATTTGTATGTGAGTAACTCGCATATTGTAAAACTGAACAGTCTACTCGCTTTTTGCTATGATTATGTCAGTTTATTCACATAGAGAACAAATCTACCTGTGTATGGTTCAACATAAACAACAGTAAAATATGGTTTAAGAATACTCGGAGTTTGACCAGCTTGTAAAATTTGTGTGGTCATTAGTGATTCACATAGTGCTGGACGTCCAATTAGATGTGGATCTAATAAATCAAAAAGTTCGGGTTTACTGCATCCTCCCCTAGGTGGACATGTATGTGTTTCCACTATCACAAAATCAGTCTGTAAAAATAACCAATCAGATTAAAATCGCCAGATGATAAATAAATAATTGCGAATGCACCAAATGACTAATTGCCATTTAGATCAAAATTTCGACTACTTTTAAGAATTATTTATGAGGTATCTGGGAACCGAAATGGATTAGTAGTAGTCTGCACTATCTGGGAGCGTGACTTCAGGGTTGAATGAATAACTATTTAAAGGCAATAACGCCCTTTTTAAGTAGTTGTTGGTGTCTTAGTAGCTCATTATCGCTGGAGACATCAATCTGTAGGTTAAGGTGAGATGGGCCATTTTTCTGACTAATTTTTAATAAGCCCTTTTTTCCATTATGAGAAGGGAGAGTGCTGTAAACACTTACTGTCTCAAGGTAACGCCTTTCTTCTGTCACACTCATGTATACAGTCAACAGTAACACCTCACCATCGAACTTGAAGTTTGTTGCTTTTAGTCTTATGACCTTTTGAATAGCCTTTTTGGCAAAGAACGTGTGTTATCGCTCTTATAGCTCGATTTAGTCATCACGATAGACAAACCATGACGTCAAAGTAGCAACCATGTTTAGGATTAAAGCACAGAAAGATATTAGATGATAGTGATGCTTAGACATTAAGCAGTTATTCGGGTTTTGTGGTCGCCATAATTTTCTCAGTATATGTAACAAACTGCATAAATTGTTGCACAGTGAATACACATACTGCCATTATAATGGGCTTTTATTTTAATATTCACAGACAAGCTGACAGTTAATCTAACAAGAAATCATACGCTATGGCGAATAGATAACATCCACAGAACTACGAAAAATAGACAGAACTATGCTCTAAGACATAACAACAAAGGTAACATGTATAGCTTGTATAACTATGGGGTTTGGAGATGTGCTAACCAGCGCAAAAGCACATCACTGAATGCAGAGAAAGTCAACAATAGATGAATCAATCAGTAGAGGAAATGTATACGATGGGTTCATTTCAATGTTTACACAAGGAAGCTACTACAAATAATGTAGACCTAAGACAAACTGAGGTATCGTCATCTATGCATTTATATTGTCATCAGATCATTTGCATGCAGAATAGGCTTAAACCTTCATTACTGGATTCCGCTTGCCAGTCATAATCCAACTTAAGCAATACTTCATTCAGGTTGTTTATTGTCCTTACCTTAAAAAGTAACGATGTATGATGTGTTTATTCATATGTCTCTTTGGTTATCCATTGTGTTAATCTCACGATATGCGAGGAATACTTTAAAGAAACTTACGATCAAACGCCTTTACATGTCTTCTATTTTCACAGCCCATATTTTACAGTCATAGGTTAGTACAGAGAGAATCGCTGAGCTGTAAAGTCGTCCTTCCTTTAGAAGACGGATATCTCGCCTATGTCATAAGTGACGTAACTCGATAAAGATCAGACGAGCTTTCTGGATTTGTACCTACATTTCGTCAGACACCAGGCACAATAGGGTTGATAAGACTTTAATATGTGTGAGATGGTCAATCCACAACATCAACGTTTCTGCGACAAATGTTCAAAATAATTTACAAGTCGTACCTTTTTAATTAGTGCAGCCTTTTTTATGAGGACAAATATATTATAAACTTGAAATACTTTAGTAAAAGGTTGTAAATAAATAAATTTACTTTTAAAGTATGACGATATATATGCCAAACATCATGAACAGGTTTACGACTATAAATCCCATAGGCTAAAATAGTTCTATAACGAAGAATTGTATTTTCATAATGTGGATGGTTTGTAAAAGCGAATCCGGACTCATCATTCGTTGATGCAATTTGTGTAGATGGATATGGCGAAGAGGCAGGCAAAGTTAAACGTAAATTGCCTAACAAAGACATTGGCCCAGATATAATCCATGATGTGGGATACTCATTTTTTTGAGGTAGACTTCGAAACCAGCCAATTAATACTTCATTCTCATATGCGCTGAATGAACCTTGTATGCTCCATTCAGACTAGCAAAAGTCGAAATAAATACAAGTAAATTAGTTCAGCATAGGTTATCAAACAACGCATCTGATGTAGAGTGCATACACATATAGACCGCTGCTACCCCTTGCTAATTCATGTTACTAGATACTCTTGAACGCAATTAATGACCTAGATACCTAATTTCAAGGAATCATATCTTTTGAACTTTAGTATACTACGTTAATTAGACCCTTATATTCCTTACTTGTCATTGTGCTTCATTCATGAGAAAGTCGAAAATAGTGCACGCGGGCGTTATCATGAGGACTCTCATCAGAATTAGTTATAGGAATGGATTCGGATTTGAATCAGTTCCTAGTTGTATTCTCAACTAAGAGATTCTAAAGACCGATCTCTGTAGCTAGACTAATAATGAAGATCAAGCAGATATTACAGAGCGTTGCATAGCATTCCATAAAGTCATTGACATGAGATGTAGACACCGTGATAGAGATTCATGCAATAATCGTGACCAGCAGTTGGGAACACTAAGTTACATAGCTTAAATTCAATAACAGGAATGCAGCTGGGTTTGTTTCTTCTCCTATCTTTCTTTAATATTATTTACCCCACGAATTCATTTTTTATTTCTAAACCATTCTCTGTGTGGTAGGCCGAAGGTCAAACATTTTACTGCCATCTCAAATTCAAACCAAAGGTGCGAAATCTTTCGGTTGGAAGGAGAAAACTATACCTCTACCAAATAAACATTATATGAATCTTTTCAACTTTATCCCTCTGTAATGACCTGAATGTTGCAACTTGATCTAGTGAACATTTATTCCAGGTCTTAATTTATTTAATAATAACCAACCAGTTAAATTCATCAATTGATAGCCAAAGTTGCTAACTAACCTTTAAATTCTCCAAACCCCGTCCACTCATAAATGCTATGAATAATACTAATATTGTTGTACAAATAACATAATAATAAAACGAAGATTGAAGTTTCAGCTTTTTTTCAGATTCACAAACATTGTTATTTAATGATGCTTTATAAAATAGACAACTAGCAATACTTTTCAATGCTTGAAATATTTCAAACCATCTTGTAGACTGAGCTAATATACCGAGTGATATACACATTTGTGGTGTCCAGAATAATTTCAGTCGCATAATGAAAACAGCCATAATTGTAAAAATCAGCATCTATATTGTGTAAATTTTAAGAAAATAAATAAAGATTATTCTTCATCAGCTTTTATAGAGCAATAGGATAAGTCAGTATTTCGAATAAATTAATCGATTGATGATTGTGACTATGACAGAAGTTTGATTTCCGCACAAACAGGCAAGAAAAACAGCTAAAGTAAAATAACTGTAGTTCAACCAAAAGGAAAACAATAACGGAACAGTTAAGTCATGGATAACCAATGAAATATAGAGAAAAAATCGTTTGTATCGGTAGATTTTCATCACTTACTGTAATGTATCAATATCAAAATTACAAATTAAAGTGAAAATGCTTACAGAAATGTTTGGTTGGAGGTTTACGCATCAACCTAATGAAATAAGGGTACAGTAAAAGCTGAGAAACTGAAATAAATACTGCAGACATGTAGTATATGCATAGGACGATTCTGGAAGATATGAGAATAAATGGATAAAGAATAGTGGTCACGAAATTAAGAAACGTACTAGTGATTAGTTGGAAAAAGGTGAGCAAAGTACGGTTAGTTGAAGTTCTGAATTGCTGAACCGCAGAAATATCAAAAGAATGATAAAAAAAGCAACCAAGTGCTAAAGTGAGCGTTTTGATTATTTTACAAATAGTGAGTTAGTTTATTCAAATCACCAAATTTCCTAATGATCACTAAGAGTCCTACTATTTTTACGAGTCGTTTATTCAAACATCCGTTACTTAGATCGTTTAACGAAGCCAGCACGAACAAAAGATACATGAAGACAACTAGTCAGAGACATCAACAGAATGAACTGACTTAATACTTATAGAAAAATTAAAATATCTACTTCTATATAAAGTAAATACTGATTATGTGGTCAAAAGCTACAAATAAAGCTTCATAATAGTAAAACATAACGATTATTGGTCTGCGTTAACTGTGACGTTATTCCGATACTTGGTAAAGGATGAAGATGTGGTCGGTACATAGTGATTGAAAACCGGCCTGCTTCACGTATGACGAAATCCGACAGTTTGGAAGAAATGGAGAGTAGATTTATCGCCTGAAATGTAGGTTGTGTTGATTAAGTAAGCAAGTAACAAATGAAAAAATAAACCAATAACATTAGACATTACAAAAAAGTGAGGACATATCTACATGTAATATTTATATTTACCTGAATGATAACTAATAATGAAACGAAATTTTGTAATATTTTACATGAATATCCATAGCTTGATGAGATATCACTACTAAGTGGTTGAGTACGTACATGAGTAGAGAGGAGATAATGATGACGATAACGGAACAAGTCCTTGATTAATTTAAACGAAACGATGAAACAAGCGAACATGGAACCATAAAGAAGACCAGTTTCCATAGGTTGTTTTAAAGCAGCCCACTATGAAGGGAAAATATGTGAAAATAGTAAAGTATAGTGGTTTTTATCAAACTGAAGTCATATGATTCAAGAAAAAAAATCCATGACATATGTATGTAGGGGTAGTTTATATACATTATTGTGAATAAAATTAGTGGAGTGGTAGTTAAGTAGCTAAATCTCTTGGTTTTTAGACATAAGGTTGGGAACACGAATATTTCTCAAAGAACTCCGGTTAATATCATAAAAAATCTAGCTACAGTATGCGAACACTCGTGTACTAAGACAAATTCTCCAATTTCGGATTAACGACAATGAACGGAACTGCCTCCTATTGCCTGCTTCCCTGCCTATTGTCTGTGAGTAGAATTTCAAGTTTATCCGGAAGATCTATTATATGAATATAGCATATGTGTACTCTGAATCTCATAGCTGATGTTTACACTGGAACGAAAGCCCAGGACTTTTCACTTTAGAAGCTCCGACGACTTGTCCACTGTGAACGTCAACAATTCGAAGCAAGCATAATCAACTAATGGGTTTCGAATTGGACGAAACGAGTTCTGAAGTTCACTGCTAGCTATTAGATATTTGGTGGAAAGCATATAGATAATAGTATATGGATAAAGATGTTTTGTCTAGTTTAAAAGCAATTTATGTACTATAGACGGCATAAAATACTTACGCTGATGAAATCGAATTCCGGTGCACATATATACAACATTGTATGAAATGTTTTATAAGTTGTGTTGCTAAATAAACTTAGTTTAGCCTTTAATAAATCCCATATATGACCACCATCATCATTGTTGTTATTATCACTTCCGCTTACTTCATAATTACTAAAAGTATATTTTAGGAAAATTGAGAATAAAAAGCTTAATCCAGTTGTACACAAACAAGTAATCATTAATGGTAAGCAAAGAAAACGTATAAATGGGATATTTAGAGTTCGTGACCGAATAGTAGGTACTTCCAGAGGTTTGTTTATTATTGGGTTGTACGCTAAAAATAAAAAAGTAAGAATAAAAATTTACTAAAAACAAAAAGGACAATGAGAAATAATGTTTTACTTGTTTAATACAATTCGCTATCAAAATTATAATGATATCGGGTTGAAAAGTCTTGTGAATATTACGCAGTACACATTAAACATATTTCTCGAGTATAGATTCGTGTACTTAGTTTCAAGTCACACTTAAAGTGCGAAGGCTAATGATACCACCCAGTTGCTTAAACAGAAGTAGATGACGTAAAGTTCAAATATGAAACTTAATGAATGAGATCTGAACGTCATAACTACTAGGAAATATCTCTACGTAAATACTCTTTACCTGTCACCGGACTAGAATATACACGGTTTAAAAAAGTGCAATAATGCGTATATCTTCGGTTAGATATAAAGGCATCAGACAGTGTAAAAGTAGCCCAGAAAACATTTTAGAGAAAACAAACATTTAAGAACTAAATTAGGACGTGCAAATACTTTAAATGTAATCAATGGTTACTAAGTAGAGAAATAAGAACCATCGATCAGTTACAATGTAGAGCTTGGTACATGCGTACATCAGTTTAGGTTTCCATGCCTCGATTAGCAGATAAAGATTAAATTGTTGGACCAAATCCCAGAGTAGTGGAGGTAGTAACAGAGTCAGTATTAATGGAGAGGGTGAGAGATTGAAGATAAGATTTAAGAAAATATAGTTCAGTAAAGAGGAAATTATGATAAATTCAGAAGCTTAGAGTCTGGAGAAGGGTAGGGAATGGATGCACTTGCGCCATTGTAGACTAATTTGGGTCATGTCACTCAAAGTTTCTAACCTCTGGTTACGATCATCACGTAGACCCCAACTAGGTAGTCTGCACATATTAACATAGCTCAGCCCAATTATCAATGACTACATAAACTGATGCCATGTTTTGGTTTGGCTGCCCTTGGCATTTTTCCAGCTTACTACTACAGCAAACATTGCTCGTCGAGGTAGGCAGTAGTTGGGCAGACGTAACACGTCCTAGCCAGCTCAGCCGATAAGGATTTACTACTTTATCGATCGATTTATCTAGTACTCTACTCCTAACCCACATATTGCTTACTAGGTGAAGAATAGTAGAAATCGTGCATTTCGACGAATTTTAAGAGTAGGAGCTGATTGAAATATGAATAACGTAAATAAAATAATTTCACAACATAAGGAATTCGGTTTGCTTAAAAAAGCATACTACTGGAAAAACGGAGATAAAAGTCCAGGTAGGCGAAGAGTGATGACGAACCTATAGAAGTCAAATATGATTATTAATTCGAACGCACCGATATAAACAGTGCACGAAGCATTTAAAGAAACAGAAAAACCAAATTCAGTGATTGTACCACACTGCATACTCTGTAATACTTCAGGCTCTGTATTGCGTATGGTTAACTACTGTCTGCCTGAATGTGCTATATTGGCTGCGGAAGTAGATTTCGAAGAAAGGTAGAGACAGCTAAACCAAAACATTTTATAGACTCATTAAGTTATTGTCTGACTGTTTGAGCCTCGTTGGTAAGGGTAGATTGCCTGGTTGGTGTACGTAGATGTCGAGTGATAAAAATCAGAATCGATTATAGGTGAAACAAATGCATTCACTTTGCCATGCCTTAGAACCTAAATTTCAAAGTGATCTTTCATCTTTTATTTTTCTTAAACAGATATAACGGATGTCTTAAGAAGAATAACTGACCAAGAGTACTATTTTTCAGAAGACTAATCGATATATCTTGATGTTTTATGCACCAAACACTTTGTTTTTACTATTTTATAATCCCTCACCTTAACCTCTCATTTGACCTATTAACTGTCTGTCACTTTCCGATCATGAACTGCAACCAATTTACGGCGTACATGTTCCTTCAATATCCTACCATTGCTGCTTTTGTTTTGTATTGCTGTTATATTTTCAATTGGTCTGTTGCATAGTCTGGTTTCGCATTTACATAAGCGAATGACTGAAATATATATTGGATATGACTGATTGACTTATCAACTTTGGGTTCACATTCCGATCTGGGTTTAGTAGGCATTGGCACAGGACCTACAAACACAGATTAGACAGTCATATTATCATTAGTCACTGTACTGCTTCGGACAAAGTTGTCCCAGTGACTGGTTAAGCGCTGACATCATAACACCAATCATATTTTATGTATTCAATCTCTTTTCAGTATTATTGATATTTCTAACATTTTAGTTTTCACTCTGATACCTGTTATCATTTTGCTGTGATAACTTGAACAGAAGGATAAGGGAGTTAGGTTTCACTATTGCTTATGACTAACAAGTGTTACATTTGTGACTTAACTCTGAGGTTAATCCAATACTACGATTATACTTCCATTAATGAACATTGGCAGGAATAGCATCGTCAAACAGTACTCCAAATTATTCACTTACCACTACTAAATGCGATAATGGAAAGCATAGAAGTAGGATGGAAGAGAGCTAGGGACAGCTAAACCAAAACGTGGAATCAGTTTATAAAGGCCTTGAGTTTTCGTCTGAGTTGGACTGATAGGTGTTAAGTTCTATCATTCTACCATACATACCTTTAATTTATTCTTCCCTATTGTATTCCATCATTGTGTTATCCTTGATCTCATAGTGCTAATGTAGTATGGTAACTTGAAACTATGTGCCTAGTGAAAGGATTTAAGTTGTTAATGACTGACTGATGGTAGGTGCAGACTAACTGGTCAGGATTCGCACTAATGTCGTAACCAGTGATTGGAGACTGGGTGTTATGTCTCAAAATCAGTCACAGTAGCGTAGGCGCATTCACTTTTTATTTTCTTCTAAATCCTAAGCATAAAATACATTACATTCTTCACTTCACGAGTCAATTCTATCTTTCAGAATCATACTCTCTATACTCAATATTTTTCTACCACCAATATATATATATATATATATATATATATATATATATAATCTTATTGTGCTAATGGAGTGTAGTAACTTGGACCGACGCACATATGTACCAGGTTCTACCTTGTACCTAACTGAGTGACAATTTACTCCCACTAAATTTAATGACATAAACAGCATATTCAGTCGTTTTAAACGAAAAGGAATAATAAATTACTTACTATTTAGCATTTGTTGAAGCATATATACACTAAATAAACTGCCTAACGAGAGGAATAAATAACCAGATTGAAGAAGTAAACGATTACCATATTGTAGTAAAAATGACAAACTGAATACTATCAAATGAATCCAAATGAATTCTCTAACTATGAATAAAAGATTTAGAATTACTGCTTTTTGTTGCGTGGAGCTAGGAGGATTTGATGCCAATGACAAGCAAAACGAACAAGTAATGGATACTATTTGAGTGAGCAAGGCGAATTGGGAGAATTGCCATGGAAGTTGAAAACCCAATAAAAGTATGCAGTAGATTAGCAAATAAATCAGACGTTTCACTCGGTGTGATGCAAACTACAAAAAGATGAATTTATAAATTTTCTTAGTGAATACAATATAAATCAAACAGTATAAGTAATTGCTGTAAAGGAAGAGTTATGAAGAATGACTGAACTTTAAGAACAGGTTTACGGGAGATCATTTTATTTATTTTGATTGTATATATATTAAGGATTGTGTTTCTATTATTTTTATACTCCCATCGTCTTAATCTAACTAATACTACTTCATTTTCCTCTAGTAAAATAGAGCCAATTAATTATGTAACAGTTACCCCAGCTTTTATATTACTAATGTCTTTGTGTTTAATCATTTTATTATTGCTAATGGACGTGTATTACCCACACTTACCCTACAAAGGTCACGTACCCATTGGCTGACCGAGATTAAGTATCTGAAGTAGTCTAATGCAAGGATTTGTCAGTAACTTTATGCATTGTTATGTGGCTTGAGGTAGTTGGCAGGTAGCCATAAAACTATGTTTAATGTTTCCTGGTAGTTACTAGTACGGCTAACTTGGGACCTAAGGGAACTAATGCTATGTGAAGTATTCGAACCCAGTTTTATAATCTGAGACCTAACTACTAATCTATTTGGCTGTTAACCGACTCCCTGTATGGTTGATAAAGTTACTGTGATTAGTCACTGAGTAGTACCTAATACTATATTCTAAATTTTAAAGTCGATCAAATTCTATTAATTATCTGAAAACATATTAACAATGTTTTACTTTGCTCTTGAAAGTTAATATTTTGAAATAAACCGACAACACCACTATACATCAGAAATTCACTTTGATATTACATAAGATAAAGTACAATTGAACCCCCCCCCCATTTTGAGAATACACCATGATTTGATGTTCATGAACTCTTCGTGTTCATTTCAATGTATGTTGGACATATTTTATCTGACCATTTCGATGAATTTACGCTTATTTCCCTTGCTAGGTTGCATAGATTCATTTACCATAAATAATGAGTTATATATAACCTGTCTACAACCTAAAATAAGAAAAATTGGGTAAAATAATAGCAGTGTAGTCAAACTTACCAATTGATTCGATCCAAAAAAGCCCAATAAAAAAGACTGTTGGAGTACAAAGAATGGGTAAGCAAAACTTTCTCTTAATGGTGGAGTCCATTGAACACGTGTAGCCTCTCTGTGATTAGAGAAATACGCTAATGTAGGTAGAAATGCGCCAATAAGCTGTAGAACGAAATCCATTTTTGATTCATTTAGACTCCCAATCTTTGCAATAAACCATCCAGAGTAGGTTAAACCGAAAAGTATTAAACCTGACAAAATGAACACTGAATTTACATAAAAATATGGTGGTTCTCCAGACCCAACGCAACTTATTATCGAGTTACTATTAATTTTCAGGTGGTTAGATGGTGCTGCATCTAATCTTCAAGAAAAAAAAGCTATTTTGGTGGATTTTGTTATGCAAAAGTTGAATAATGTAAACAGAAAAACGTGAAGATATTATAGTCAGTAGAACTTGAGATGAAAAATACTTTTACACGCAAAACATAGTTATGATACTAATTATACTATGGCTGGAAAGTGGGATCCAGGACGTCCACTATCTCCTACTTTGGACTCGTTAGTTGGATGTGTTTGCATCCATGTTGATGTTTCCGTTAGAACTCGAACTCAGGTCATTCATGTCAAACGCCACTGCGATAAACAATTAAGCTACTGGGTCCAAAAGGCCACACATGAGCAATTAATACGCATATTTATTTCCACTGTTCATATCTTTATCAGCCCTAATACAATTTGATCACGAATGTGAATTGAAGTTGTTCAGGATGCATATTTGACAATAAAGGTCGGTCAATTTCACTTTACTTCAACATCAATAGGAAGATTAAAAAACATTTTTAGACGACAGAGTTACGAAAAAAGAGAGAAAACCACCCTAGTCGAATATTTTTTTATTCTACGTGGTGAGGACAGAAAACTGAGTTGAAGACCAGCTGCCATAAATCTAGATACACTAAACAATAGCTGTGGATCAATAACCTCCATACTTGGTGAAGTAGTGGTACAGTTGTCAAGGGAGCTAACTTACAGTCCACTAATCCACAGTTCTGAAACCCGGCTCACCTACTTTAGTTTAAGCAACTGGGGAGAATCATTAGCTTTTATCACATTTAATGTGGCGTGAAATAAAATACACTAATCTTCACCTTGTAAATGAGTTTACCTAGATCTCTATGTCTGACTTGTAGTTGCATATAGTATGTAGGTTAGATGGTGTTCGAGCTTGAAACTTAATGTCCGAATATCGAGTACCTGAATCATCAAGCCACTGTTAATAACAAGTCATAAACCGACGATAATTCCAAATAACAGCTAAGTAAATAAAATCCATACAACTGAATTTTCCTCAAAGAGCATGAGTGTCAAGATGATATATTTAACGACCAGTGATTATAATTACTCTTAGTGACAAATCATGAAAGTGACAGCATGAGTTCAATATAAGAAATGGGCTATGCTACTCAATTATTATTGAGTTACGAAATAATTAACACAATTTATTTAAAGAATCGATTTTATAGATTAATACATATTTTTGAATACATTATGAATCAAGCCAACTTAACAGAGTTAGTATGCTTTAAAAATTAAATGGAAAGTAGTAAGATTAACATGGTAATGTAAATTCGATAGTTCAGGCATTCGAATGTCAGTCACTAAGCTACAGGTTCGAAACCTTGTTACTATCCATTTCAGTATGGGTAATCAGGCAATATCACTATTAGCCTTCACACTTAATGCGGGAAATTACATAAAACTGTACCTGGTGAATGGGATTTCATATGTAGATACCTCTACCCGAATGTATATATTAAACGAAGTTTTCTTTGCAGAGTAAACCACAGACAACGTAGAACCTACACATGTAAATATTCATTCAAGTTGCCATACTCCATTATCCGTCATCCAGTGTCCTTAGCCACTCATTGTGATTATCACACGGACCCTAACCAGGTTGTCGTAATCCGTCAACATGGATAGATTGAGTGCTAAGGACTTCATGGAATGATGCAGTGTTTTGGTATGGAGGCTGCTAGCCTTTTTATATCCTACCACTACTCTACCTAACATTGCACGACAAGGTACGGGGTGGTAGGACACATGCAATATATATCCCAACCACCCCAGTCGGTGAAAGTTTACAACCTCATTCAATGATTGACCACTATTTTTAGTGCTGTTTGCCATCAGTATTGTCTACTTGACCATTCGATGATAAACAGGCATTACTACGAAAATTTCTGCCATAAAAGACCCGAGACCACCGCATATCTTCTTTTTTCAAAGCCCGTATTTTTCATCCATAAGTTAATACTGAGCGGATTATTGTGCAGTACAAAGACATGGTAAGCACTACATAACCATTAAAAATGTATAATCTATATGATCCAGTTTATTATGACCATATAAGATATGCTAGGTAGCAAATCAAAGACGGATTGATATCTGAGCATAACAAAGACTATAAACGGTTAAAATCTTATTATTAGTTCTATACCCCTCACAAATCGTACACTGAAGTATGAGCACAAACTGTAATCAGTTAGAGCACGCCAAATAACTGATGAGTTGGATAAACAAGGAAAAAAAATCACAACTACATTTAATCCAACCGTAACGAACTATATACTAAAAGGAAATGAGCTATGAATTCAAAAATATGTGGCAAGTTTCAGTACTTTTACCATTTATTTGTTTTAAATGCATTTTGAGCAGAACCATTATGACAAATACTGGTTCAATTTTATTCAGCACAAAAGTAAGCATGCATAAAAACATCTACTCACTTCTTAAGTTGTGAGGAGTGCTTCATAACAACTGGATCTATAGCCATTGCAATTATATTGGTTGGCAGATCTCTTTTAACTTGAAAACAGTAGCGTTTAATCAAACCGAACGATTGTAAGAATCTGTAGATTCCTGCTAATAATAACTCAGGATATACATTGAAACGTTCAATAGCGTTAAGCTTTGCACATTTAATATCTTTATGCACATCTGAAATTCATTAAGTGTAAGAGAAATGAAAGTAATTGAAGTTACCTGTATTATTTACTACATTCAAACATGGAGGATATTCTGTTCTAGTATCAGCAAGCAGTGAATTGAATCCTTCCATAAACGATGGTGCCAAAATAATCTAAACAAAAGGTTGTATTTAAACTGTAATTACAAACTACATAGCAGACATGGCAAAACACATCATTCAAAAGTTTATGATTTCTGCGCCATCCAATTTTATTTGTGTTAGGTCCATTCAGTTTGCAAAATGCTGTAAGTAATAATCACAATAATTAAACTAATGTATTTAGATGATTAATGACCACTAGTTTCTGGTAATAAATCATTATTGTAGGATTTGTATTCCAAGTATGAGAAAGATAGAGAATTCGGAAGGTTAGATTTTGAGAGAACACAAAGAGTGGATGCACCTGCGCCATTGTGAACGATTCTGAGCCATGTCGTTCAAGGTCTCTAGCCATTGGTGACTTTCGTCTCGCGGACCCCAACCACGCAGCCTACATCTACCAACATGACTCAGTCCACTTGTCAGTGACTTCATCGATTTCTGCCATGTTTTGGTTTGGCCGCCCCTAGCTTTCTTCCAACCTATTCCTACGCCGCAAAACATAGCACGTCGAGGCAGTCGGTAGTTAGACATGCGTAACACATGTCCCAACCACCTCAACTGATGAAGTTTCAATACCTCATCTATTGATTTGCCCTCCTTTCCTAGAACCCGTTTCCTAACGACAGCATTGCTCACTCGGTTGTCCCATGATACACGAGCAATGCTTCGGAGACACCTATGATCGAAGACCAGTAACCTACGAATGTCCTCTACTCTTAACGGCCATGTTTCGCTACCGTATAGTAGGACAGAGCGAACTACTGCACGGTACACTCGTCCTTTGGTTAGCAAGCGGATATCTCGCCTGCGCCATAAGTGACGCAACTTGGCAAAAGCCAATCGAGCTTTCTGTATCCGTGCTGAGATTTCGTCAGTCACCAGGCCATCAGCACTGATGAGACTCCCCAGATACGTGAAGCGGTCTACACGCTCGACTACTTCACTCCCTATCACTAGTTCAGGTGCCGATGCAACCCAATCCTGGAGCAACATTTTGCATTTCGAGGGGGAAAACCGCATCCCGAACATGCTTGCATTGTTGCTCAGGGTAGTCAAAAGACTCTGCATTTTGTCAGCGTCTTCACCGAATAGGACTATGTCATCAGCATACTCTAAGTCAGTAAGCGAGGCTCCTGGTAGTAAGTCAACTCCTGAAAAGTCAGACGAAGACATGGTTATATCTAGGAGCATGTCTATGACAAAATTAAACAAGAATGGGGACAGTGGACATCCTTGACGGACACCACTTGAAGTGAGGAATTCCGATGACAGCGGTATCTGGTATAAGAGCGTAGTAGTAGTTATCGTCGTTGTTCAAATCTGTCAAGTATTTCTGTTGGCCCGAACTATATTAAGGCACTCCAAATCACATAAGTGGCGTCAATCTACTGAATAAAAACGAAACTTCCGTGTCTAGTATTTGATGCTTGAATAAGTCGAAAATCCACCACATGTATACAGTATACCTAGGACTTCAGTTGACCGTAAAATAATTACAATAAAATCACGTACAAACATATAAAAATGCTGAAGTGACTACTTGACTTTTTTTAAAAAGTACTTAATTATAAGCAAGGAAGGTTTAATTAGAATTAATAATGTCCATAGAATAAAACAAAGAACTTTACTTGTTTAAAATAGGAGTAATAAAATCCCATCTCAGTTCTAAATGTCAGCTCACGCTCCATATTGGATAAATGTGAAAAAAATAAATCATTTTCATGCAAACTTGAAACATGGTACCAGTGTAAAACACCAGCTAATACTGCTATAAGAAATACAGTGGTATGAAGCGTGCCATTTAACCAAACAAATTTCTCCCTACTTTTCTTGGTTTTTGGCTTTCTGACTAAGACATTTTTATAGACTGCTGGATGAGCACATTTACTAGTTCTTGCATCGTGATACATTGTAACAGTGACTAAAAACAACAATAGTGAAAAAGCAAAACGTTTGTAAATAGGTAGTTAATAAAGCCAAAAAAATGTCTCAGCGTATAATAAAATAATACTTTCTTACAAACTTATAGAGAGAGTGGTAAGTTTTGAAGATATGGACGTTTTCGGTATCAGAATGTCAATCAGTTAATGACACATAAAGACAGTATGATCGGTCAGCTGTTGACGAGATCAACTAGCTGATACAAACGCAGAGTATATATATATCGGTAAACATAATTGACCGTCTAGATAGGGTTTCCTCATAGTGAAATAACATCCTATTTGTAACGCATTATGCAAAACTATAAGTGAATATATGTTATGTAATGATTGTATAACACACATTTTAAAGGTCAGAGATCAAATAACAAAGATAAATCCTAGAAGTTACATTTAAACCTTACCAATTAGATATAAATGATATAAAACCCTCTTACTAGTGTGATGTTTTCCGAGGCTTCACGTTATTAGAAATCGAAAATTTTACACGAAAAAATAGAACTATCCTAAAAGTTAACGACTCCACAATAGAGAAATTGACTGACCTCATATATGTAAAAACCTTTTGAAAAGAGATTAGTAGCCCTACCAAAAGGAACCCTAGGGTTAATAGTATCAATTGTGTATCTAATTTTGTTTTAATGAGCTGGTATAAACCTATTAGTTTCTTGGCGCTCGAATCACGAGGTTACCGGTTCGGTTCCAGATTTTTGTTGACCACGGTAATTGTCTAGCTACTCGACTGCACTGACCCTAGTGAAGTAAGCAGGAGGAATTATTATATAGAATTAGGCCAAGGTCACGTTTGGTGGAGATGCTGAATATAGTTTATTATCAAAGTTCATAAGTGAGGCGATTCTCTGTGGGAATGTGGAAGTGTAGGATACAGCATTTTTTCAAATTGAAATCTAGCAGGTTGTTGCGGGTCCAGTCTAAGAGGGTTTGTATGCCTTGTAAACGTTGAAATCATATTCGATGGGTTGGGGTAGAGAACCTAGACAATCGCACAAACTACTCCGGAGCAACCTCAAAGGCTTCTATCGTATTTTACCACGTCCGTAGGCAGCTAGGCAAGCTGATACGAGATTTCTTTCTAATCATATTCAAGAGGTACACCCGGCCCCAATTATAAATTTGAAGCATTGTTGTCTCTTCCATCCTTTAAAGGTAACCTCTTAGAAAAGGTCCAGAGACGAGCGACCAAGTGAGTAGTAGGTCTCTGGAATAGATCATACTAGGATAAGATCAGAAAACTTGAGCTTCATGGCCAATTAATAGAATTTATGGTGACCTAAAAACTGCCTGCGACAATACTACTATTCCAGGACACCATGAAAGATTGGCCTTTTCAATTTGCTGCCTCAAAATGTGACCATCTATCGGAAAAAGGAGAAAAATAGAAAAAAACGAATAGAACAATAAACAAGACGAAAGGCAAAAAGATAATTCCGAAGAGACTAAAAACATTACTAATTAATCAACACATAAGTAACATTACACGGAGAAAAAAACATATGTACGAATTCTTCCTGCTTACTTCACTAGAGACAATGCAGCCGAGCAGCTAAATAAGAGCCGCGAAACAACAACAAAACCTGGAACCGAACGGATAGCATCAAAACTCGAGCACAAAGGAACCGCCAGACTGAGGCCAGCTGGCTACTACTACGCTAAGGAATTTTCTTTTTTAACTTGAAGGTAGGCTTTCCACTGGCTATGTGCACTACTCTGAAAGTTTAAACAAAATGTCTAGCCAATGCCCACAGCAGCTGATCATCCTCTACAAGAGTAGCTCAGGTTCCAACTTATTGTAGAATAGTGGCAAACAACCAACAAAATCTATTGTTCGTAAAGTCTTCTTATTGTTTATTAGTTGTTACTTACACAGTTAAATTCCCTAAACACATTCCGACATAGCATGCTAGGATACCTAATTGCTAGCGAATCTAAATTAGAATGAATTGCATTATCCAAAAGCTTATTCAGTCATTATTTTACTATTAAAATTCATAAAAGTTTCGAAAATCAAACCAAAAAGACAAGCATATTATTGTGAAGTAGCGTAACAATACATATGACCCGCTCGCAGAAACAGCTATCAAATATTGATAAGTTCAAAATTCATATATCTAGTTATATCAGATCATCAGTAATATTCGCGAAATTGTGGCTTACTAGGAATTAAAAAATATACATCGATGTTTATTTCTAAGCGAAATCAAGCTTGTTTATCCTCAAACTTCAAGTTTTGATGGTGAAAATATTGTTGCCTTCTATTCCCTTACAAACTAAGCCTGTATTGAAACTGTGGTTTGTATTTAAAAGTATGTTTGGAGATGCTTGGCTATCCATGACTTATAATCCGAAACGTCAGTTGATAGCAAGCATCCTGCTTTTAGTGAACATATTAGAATATAGCAAATTTACCATTGTCTGCTAGAATATACTGAGTTGGCAGTAGTGTTATGAGTATATATATACAATAAATAGAACCGTGCTTCTAAATTAATCGGATACTAGTTGTATAGCTGTAGGAATATGTCTTGATGGTTTCAGCCATATGCTTGACTATCTGACTTGCCTTGGTTGTTTAATCAGCCTGATTTCAACTGCCCCACAAGTAAAGTGGTGCATATGCTTGATTCGAGTAGACTCCTGTTAAAGTTATATCATATGATAAAAATTTTAGCTAGCATCACCCTAACCATAGTTGCCAGGCTTCTTGATCTATACACGGCTGATTCGTGGTTACGTTTTATTTAAAACTATTATATTGGCAGAAGTTATAATTGAAACAACATACGCCATGTTCCGACTAGTCACATGACACGGATTTATTGTTGAGTATTAATCAGCATTGTCCATCATTTTTTATTTAGGAACGATGGTTAATATTTTGTGTACGTTACTTCAGTTCACTATCATCGTAGGTCCTTATTATGTATCGATGTTATTTTGTTAATTAGTTCACTAAGTGGTCGTTTTACATTTATATATTGGAGTACATGAAGTGTAGTCTCCTTTGGCTGGTTACTTTATTGTTCTTATTTTTTCCCCATTGCGATCTAGGACTAATAGGTATCACAGAAAACGTAAGGGTGTCGACCAGAGAGCCGCATTTGTCCTTGACCGTCATAATCGGCTTTTTTTCATTTCTAGTCAGCCATTATCCGTAATTTGTCCACGACATTTCGCCATACAATCACTATTCAAGTTGGGTCACAACGCGTTTGGTAAGGTTAGATATTCTATCGATTCTACAGGAAGAATGTTTCGCTGTATTGATTCTAACAAACTGTCGTTTTCTAACCAAAACTGATGAAACACTGAGTTTTTTTAAACCGTTTAAGACGATCAGTTTTATGAATAAAAGCTGTTTTTTGTTTTAGTTTTAATTCCTTTGTTCGCTTAGCCGATTAAAGATAATTGGTTGGTTGGTGAACATTATGGTGGTTTTTAAAATTTCCAAGGAGTTGAAACATAAGATCTTCACTTCTGTAAGATGAAAACGAGAAGGAATTGTTTGCAGGGTGATTGTGCTACCTTTTTGAAAAACGTCTTAACATTATTTCCGGACATTTGAAGTGCTACCCTAACTATTTGAATATTTGTAAGGAACAAAGAAAACAATGTGATAATCTTATAAAAGAATTGTCAACAATCAATAGAATGGAATTGTCTACTTAACATCAACTTTCTTGACTACATAAATGCATTCGACAACGTGGATAAAAAATATATTGAAGCCTTCTATGACACTATGGTGTACCAGGAAAGATAGTCAACACCATACGGTTTTCTTACGACGGACTACATTGTAAGATAGTGCATGGAGGTCACCTCACAGATTCACTCGAAGTAAAGGCCGGTATTAGACAAGGCTGCTTACTATCGCCCTTTCTCTTCCTGCTGGTGGTTGACTGGATCATGAAGACCGCAACATCTCAAGGCAATCTCGGAATATAGTGGACAACATCAACGCAACTAGATGACTTGGACTTTGCAGATGATCTACCTCTTCTATCCCACACAGAGCAACAAATGCAGATGAAGACGGGCAAAATAGCAGCAGTCTCGGCAGCAGTAGGCCTCAACATACAAAATGGAAAAGCAACATCCTTCGATACAAAACAACGAATACTAACCCAATTACACTTGACGGAGAAATTCTGGAAGATGTAGAAACCTTCACATACTTCGGCAGCATCATCGATAAACAAAAAAGAGTCTAATGCGAATGTAAAGGCGCGGATTAGAAAGACAAGAGCAGTATTTCTACGACTGAAAGACATCCGAAACTCAAACCAACTGTCAGCCAACATTAAAGTCAGAATTTTCAATACAAATGTGAAGACAGTTCTTTTGTGCGGATTTGAAACTTGGAGATCTACGAATAGCGTCCTTAAGAAAATGCAAGCATTTATAAACAACTGTCTGCTTAACATACTTCGGATCCTTTGTCCAAATACCACTGACAACAAGGCTGGTCGACGGCTTATGCCCCACTTGGTATAACAGGCATCGACTGATTGATTAATGAATTGACATACGGGACAAGTTAAGCTGCAGTAATGTACTCTTTACAGGATTGATCAGAAGATTGTTAATGCTTATTGCTAACAGAATAGAATGAATAATAGAAACGATCCATAAAAGCCAATATTATATGCACCATAGAAATTAAAAACTGTCTACGCAGAATTCCGGTTATTATTGACCAGGGTGTATTCGTTCCTCTACCGATTGAAGAGTTCAGAAGTCATTACAGAAATTTATTATAAGTAGGTAATGTAAGCATTAGCCGTTAACATTAATCATCACACGTACTAATCCTCCTGCTGATGAGTGAAAATTATCAAAACATTTTATAGGATTCATGCAGGTATGACGTGGTAATATATCGTTTCAAGACAACAATTTTCGGTCAGGAAATGTTTCTCTTTTTATGTTTCAATAGTCATATCAGAGTTTTTTACTGACGAAAATAGGCTTTGTTTTCAGATCAGATTACCAGTATACAAACATTTAAGCTAGTTCTGTTCTATTTACTCGTTAACTTGGATGACATTTAACCTCATCAAGCAAACCTTTGTTTGGAAAAAGATTGCGATTTCCAAAGTTATAAGGGTTCGATGTGTTATTTCGTTCATTATTTATCCGTCATTATTTTGAATAAGAATATGAGGGGAGTGAAGTGACATTAAACCCTAACAACGATATACGGTATGTATTGGACACTAAATCCTAAGTGGATTTTTCAGACTCTTCAAAGTCACCAGTCGTTTACAAATGCAATTTACTACACGGAATGTAAAAACCGAATTCCCGTTAATGTTCGAAAATCAACGTTTTTTCTGTACAGAGCCGACAAGTTCTTGAGTCACTCACGAATCTACAACAGGAATAACCAATAACACAGTTTATTGGTGTGAAGATGGTACTATATGTAATAATAGACAGAAATTTAATACACAAACCTCAACAGTTCTTTTTTCCTATACAGCCGAAGGATTCATGCAATTCGTACAAATAATATGTAATACCACAAAACGGTAGTAAGGAGGTATCGATTTAGTGACTTGCTTAAGAAGAAGTTTACCTAACAAATAAAGGAACCAAATTAAATCTGCAAATAACCAGCTGAATCAAACCACTCAGGTATAAACAGGCAGAATATCAACCCAATATAGCTTTCAACAAGACCGAGAAACATAATAAAACAAAACTAAAGACATCAATAGTTAGTAACATACGCCAACAAAAACACTTATAAGAACCTGATTGTGAATAAAAATTCAATAGCTGTTTTAATAAAGGAGAAAGCGAAAGAAAACAAGATTTGTTATAGAGATGGTGAACAATAAAGTGATACCAAACATAAGTTAAAGGGAAATACGTACAAGCCAAGTTGATTTTACACAGAATGGCACAGATGTTTGCCAAATTATTTAGACTTAAAGCTTTACACAAATTCAGTGACTGTTGTGACATCTCTGTCTGTTCCGAAATTTATGCAGTGTTACTATGAATCCAATACTTTGTTTTCTGTATGCGACGTCTTTGTTTAGCTTTTATTGTGTTTCTTATTCCTCTTAGCAAAGTGGTATACCATGTGACTTGTAAAAGCGGTTGTTCTAACTAAATAAACTTCCTTATATTTCGGTTTGTGTTCATCCACAACTCATAATTCTGAGGGTTTTTGACTAGTCATTCACTCTACCAACCAAGTCAGCGTTTGTGATTTGGTCACAGTTTACTGGCGTGAATCCCACTAGTTCCCTTCCATTTAAGGTCAAACCAGTCAGGTATCTCTGTCATCTCTCTTTCGCACTAGCAACCAAACTCATTTTAATGTCACGGTGGGGCTTGGTATGAAAGGACTTAGCTCGTTTTGCACTGTTAGCATCAAAATGAGGATGCAGATACATCTAGCTAAAGTGTTTTTAGTAGCCACTAATATGATTTAACATAATACATAGATTTAAAAATTGCACGTTTTCTATTTTATATCAATGTTACAACATCGTTGTAATGACATATTTTTATATACACAGTACCTTGGGAGTTCGACCTCATAACTTAATTGTGCTCTTTGAAATAAATTGTTATGTATCAACTGATATTAAACTTTCGTGTTATACGTGGAACGTTGTTCGAGTATTAAGATGTTGGTTGAGGACAGTAGTAAAGTTTCTAAGACGAACGAAACTATCCATTATTTATAGCAAATCCTCCTATTTTGTTATTTATTACTAGTCAAAAAATTTGCAATAATCTGTATCATATTTCACAATTAACCGTGCTATCGCTGTCACATTTATTGTACTAATCTTTCTCTTTGTGGTCAGGACACCGTCGTAAGCGCATATACAGAGTTGAAACAAACCAGAATTAAGTCTCCTAAAGTGTTAAATTTCTGCTTTTACTTCTGTTTGAATCTGTTGATTGCGGGACCGGTTAGGAAAATAAGTTGCGTCCCGATCCCGTTAGCGTAGGTTCTGTACCAAGTTAGAGAATCTCAGCATTGTTATTTATAATATCGATGAAACTATTGACATAGCATAAGCATACAAGATTTGGTTTATGAGTCAAACTTATACCAAAATATTATTTACTAAATGGGTTCGTTAACATAACTACTGAAAATCCCTAATAATAATCAACAAATTTTCTGGATTTCAATCTACAGCGACGATTGATTGCAATTCAGTAATAAGAATTAACGTTCAATCAGCAAAATCTGCTCAGAACGTACATGGAGGGATATGCTACTGATTGCACTTATTCCAACTTGGGGGAAACTTTGATGAACTATAGGAAAATGTTAGGAATAGTGGGAAAATTTAGGTGATAATTTGCATTTTCGTCCTCTAAGTAGGAAAATTAAGACGACATGTTGCTTTTTTTCCATTGACGTCGTATTTTGGAAAAATCTGGCTGAATTGTCTTTCCCCCCCCCTCCCAAAAATGTGGTGTAGTTTATGTTCAGTATGTGAGAAATCAAATGATAAATTTCCTCTTACTTGTATAATCATCAAATTTTATTGAACAGATATCGAAAATGTTTATTTGGAGGGCTGAAAATTTTGTCGTTACATATGTTTATACACTTTTGTTTTCTCTACGAAGAAGCTCCCTTTTACAGACATGAGCTCAGTGAGTGCAAGGTTATCGTATATAGTAATAAAAAAATACTTATGCATGTATTAAATTATTAATGTCTATAGGATTCATGTACTAATAGCTATAGAAGTGTTCGTAAATGTAAATCAGTTGGTAGAATTCCTCATTTTTCCGATTATCATTAGTCTACATTTTCTCAAAGCTTACAATGAATGTGAAATGACTTTGACAAGAAACATGATTTCGAAACCAAAGTAACAACACTCTTCATTTACCACATTAAAAAAAAGAGGTTACTGCCATTTTATTTAGTTATGATTTCAAAATATCTTCACATAAAATTTAATTAAAAAAAAAACAAAAAAACACAAATGAAGATACACACAAACAAAACAAAATGAAGATGGTTATCAAACATGAAAATGAATATGAATGTTACTATGGGAATATTCAAAGTATCAATACAAAATAATTATTTTTTTGTCTATCTCACCATAAATTACAAAATTCTTGTTGTTTATAAGATTACAAACTTAGATAAATGATAATATGAGATGAATTAATGATATACAATACAAATATGTTCATATTCTATCTTTGCTCACTTTATATGAAATAATAATAATAATAATAATAATAATAATAATAATGGTGTAACGATCATGATATACAATGAATCCTTTTAAATAACAATAAAACAGAAAGATGGTTACTCACATGGAAGAAAGAAGAAATAAATTTGAGAAGCAAAGAAAAAAAATAGTGAAAAAGAGAACATAATGAGGTATTAAAGAAATTATACACTGTAAATGATGTAAAAAGTAATCGATATGTGTATATCACTATAGGATATCAAAAACTGTTAGTGTTTGTACTCATTATGTCCATATACTTTACATGAAAGATATATATATATATATATATATATATATATATATATATATATATATATATATAGGTTTGAGATGTAGAAAATGAGAAATGATAAGTTGTGCGGAAACAATGAAATCGTTTATCATCAATTATATATGCATATATTCTAAACAAATGTGTATACATGTATTATAAACAATAAATGCAATATCAATGAGATTAAATAAGAATTAAGTAAAAAGGAAAGAAAAGTTCAGGATAGAATTGTTTGGAGAATACTGATCAGTAGCCTATCCTCCACACAGGGGTAACAGGCATTGAAGTTAAAAAGGAAAAATTGGGAAAAATATAAATCATAGAAAAATGTTTTATTTGATTCTTCATTTATTGAAATAGTTTAATAAAAAGAAGGAAAGAAAAACTTTAGAATGGTGGATTACGTACATGATATAATACAAATGGACTGTAAATCCATTCACCATTCAGATGTTTTTCATTACACTTATACCATGGTAAAATTAGTGAACAATCAGGTAGAATAAATATACACAAGAATAATAAAAACAGAAATATAAGAGGTAATAAAATTAATAAACATGGTAGTAATCGACAACATTTTCTTCTTTGTAATCTATTAGTTCTTGTATTGATTCTACTGAAAATAAGAAAACATATGAAAGTGTAATCAACAATAGTAGAACTAGTCAATAACTTTATAACATGAATCTGCATAATATTAAATCAAAGATTGAAGGAAATTTTTGAATGTTAATGAGTTTTAAGAAGAGGTTAATACTTCTTTAGATAAGATGAAAGTAGAAATGAGAAAAGTAATAAATTTTATCCTATGAAAACAAACTGGTGAAATTATCTAATCTACTTTAAAATCGATATAGTCTGATTACCATATCTTAGTTTTAATCATTACCTATACTTGTTTTGATACTAATGATTAGTAGAAATTAGAGAATTCAAAAATTCCTCAAGATGTTGACTTTGTCTTAAAACTATACCACTGATGAAGTAGTTGGTTATTGCTTGATATTTGTGAAAAGCTATTTACTTCATATCGTTCCAATATAAAGAGCAGTTATTTATCATTATAATTAATGAGAAGTTTATAATTATTAAGTCTATTCAGTTTAGTCTGTTTAGGTTAGTGTAAAATTATAAAGTTAATGAGTTATTTATATGATGGAATGGATTATATTGAACAACTTGAATAAAAAACAAACGCAGTTGCTCCCTTTCTAACTTTTTATATTAATAAGATGGGTATTTATCAATAATATCTGATGTAACCACGACGTATTATTACATAGAAAAATTCTCTTAATGAGTATAAGTTCCTTCAAGATTTCAAGTATGGTGTACCGGATGAACGTCAATTACCAATAAACGGAAATCAAGTAACATTTCCTGATGAATATCACCAGACTATCTTACGTCACACTTACTTTTACAAATGCTAGTTAAGATTTGATCAAATATGTTGACAGAAATTGGGCGCCAGTTAAACAGAAGGCATTTGAAGTGAGAATCTAATTCTAAATAATCTCACTGAATGAAATTCTAACATTTAGTCTGATAGTCTAACTGGATATAATTTAGAGATTCTGATCATTTCCCTGAATGATGTTAGAATTCCAGTCACTGAGATTATTCAGTCTTCGATTGAAAGTAAGCCACAATTAAGAATCTAATACATTTAAAATAAAACTAATGAAAATGAAGATAGGTTTCGAAAATATCTACAAACTTACCTTCCATTCGAATCCATTTCATGAGTTGTATTTGTCGATGTTACCTGCAAAACAGTAAAAACGTTGAACATGATATAAAATGAACTACTTATGATAAGTGGTCAAATAATTAATCTATTACAAAATACTAGAAAAAGTAACAATAAAACACTTTACCCTTTTAAGCGTAAACGCCAAAAGATGATAAGAATGGAATACAGAAAGATTTAAGTGCTTCAGTCACATAAACGATTTAGTGATAATTAAAAGTGAATTCATGTAAGAGTATAGTATTGTGAATCGGTCACTACGACGGTTTGCATGAGTAAACAATAAGCAGAGTGTCTTTACCTCAGCTTACTGATTATAAGGATTTAGGAGTCAAAGATATTAATGACGTTAAAACCACGAGTAACTGTAAGCAGCTGGTGCTAAAGTTTTCTGGATCCTGTAAACATTTTGTTAAGCATTTCATAATCTAAATGAAAACATTTTCAAAGTATTATTCATGACGTATGTGAGTTTGATTTCGTAATATGTGATTGCAGCGGATATGGTTTGAATTGATTCACCTGTGAAGGGCGATTAAATATGATTCTGTTCTGCTTACGAAGAAAGACTAAAACACCTTAAGCTAAATTTACTATCTTATCCCATGTTGAGTGGTGACTTGATACCAGCTTACCGTATTAATACTTTTGATCTTTCCCTTCCGTCTATGACTGACAATGTGGGTGAACATCATTACAAAATCTTAGATCAAATCACTACGTCTGTAGTTTCATTTCCTACATCTATTCGTGGACTACTAGAATTTCCCTACGAAACACGTTGTATCAACGCTTTTGTTGTTGCTTTAAAAGCAAGAGTAGATCTAGGTACTACAACTCATAGAGATTAAAACATACCTTAACTTCTAGTCTTTTTATCTGAGGAGTGATGTATAGACAGCTAAAATTGTAAACTTGTTTCAACTTAAGGACTACTGAAAACACTTGATCGTAAACATCTATGGCCTCCTCGAAGTGCTTACGGAATCCGTGCCAAGTGAAATTTTGTCGAACCACTAAAGTACAATACAATTGTTCACACTACAAACACTCAAAGTCATGGTTAAATAAGTGTTACACTCTTAAGGCAGCTGAATTATCCTGGTCACTTGAAATTTAGGAATCTACCTCATAAACAGTTATTAACGAGCAAAAAATTATAGTTTTATTAAAAAGTTAGTGAAAATCGGTTTAATTTGCAATATGTCATAAAACACAGAATGATATCAGTCGCAGTGTTTCTAAAACTATTGAGCTTTGAACAGGTATTTAGTCTGCACATAATCTACATATAACACTAAACCATGTTCTAGCTATGTAATTCAGTCGAGATTCTATAGATCTATTAATTGTATTACCACTCAAACAGAACTGTAGGTTCTTTCTCAGTTATACCGATTTCAATTAAAATTTATTGCAATTATCTCAATTTCATTAGTCAACATGTGTACTCATGATCAGCTCATTTCGCTTCAGAGATAATATTTTGAGCTGATCCAGTTGCCATTAAATCTGAAGACTTTTATTCCGCTCCTAAAACTAATCGTGAATAAACACTATTCACTAATTCCAAGTTCCATTCCCTAGTGGGGTTGTGGTTGTCTAACTACTGAAGAGTTTAATACTAGGATGAAACAGCAATTCAAAGCATTTTGGTTTCTATTAGTTGTCTAACTTAAGCCAGTTCATGAAATCAATTGTAAAAAAACTGAGTTACCCTTCGATAGGTAGAGCTCAGAAAGCATAGTAACCTACTTTAGTAGTTTAACTGAATTCATTTCTTGTAAACAAATTCTATAAATCTGTTTAAAATCTGTAAAAACCATTGAATTTAGTTGTTTGTATTCTATGCAGACTGGTGTTGGTTGAGTACTGCCGAAAACGAAGGAGCATTGAACAACTGTCTCGTTCTTGTATGTAACTCTTCTACACACTTGCAATTCCCGTCCTTATGGAATCGGATTCAGGGCGTTTAACCATCTGTACCAGTTAAGCAGTTGGAGTCCAATTGTATAATTTTCATTTCTATCAATTTCTAACAGAGCGTGACGGTAATCTATTATCATTGGTGATGACTGTCTGACCCTCAACAAATCTAATTTTTACCAGTCATGATTTCTGATTAGAAACATCAGTAACGTCCTGATGTTAATCGCTAGTGGGCTGATAACAACTAAACTTACTACCTATTTCCACGAAACCACCTCAGTTCAACCACTGAATTCCTAAATTTATTGATAGTAGAAAGACTAATATTACGAAAGTACGGCAAAACTCACTTGTTCTATCTTAAGCTTTGGAGAATTCTCATTAGTAATAACTGATTCATTTGTTAATCCTTCAGAATTGAATATATCCGGTGATGAATCTACTCGATAGTGAATATCGCTTTGAATTTGTTCAGAATTTGTCATATCATTATTATTGTTCTTATGTTGTTTTATTATAGGAAATCGGCGTAAAACATGAACATTTTCTGATTCACATACCTGGTGATGTTTAGCATGCTCAGGCTGAAGATGATGTTGACGACTGTGTTGATCATGATAGCGATGACGGGTTACATTTCGATCATAACTGTCATTATTCGCATTCTTAATATCTTTCTGGTAATTATGTTCTCTTTGTTTGATAAAGTTATTTGCTAATAAATTGTTTTCATTGTATTGTTCATTAGTATTCTGGTTGTATTTTGATGTTTCTCTTCAGTTGTATTTCTTGATTATTTACATAACATTTAGTATCAGTGGATGTACTATTCAAATACTCCACTTGATGGGATATGCCATCTAACGATACCATGGATTTATCAAACTCTTGGTTGTTTGATTTATTTGAAATTGGGTGTGAATTACTATCACCGTTTTCCTTTGGCTCCAGTTTATCTGGAACACAAGTGTTTCTATTCGTATGTTCAGTTAATATAACTGATGGATGATGACTGGTGGAAACAACTTTTAACTTTGTTATCATAAGATGGTGCGTGATCAATTAATACTGTAGATGTTGGAATAACTTGAGTATTTGGTCTATGATCGAATTGTAAATGATCAAGAGTATCAAGTTTATCCAGATCAGAATTACTCCTTTCAGTATTATTATTAGCGAAAATTGTTCCTATATTTTTCAAAGGAACCAGGTTTCAGTGAGATTGTTGTTGGCGTTTTCGAAGTTGATGTTTCTTGTGCTAACGGTGAATATGACGTTGTATCACTGTCGAATTCGGAATGTTTCTTGGATTTCATAAGTATATCAGGTTGTTCAACTGTTAAGATCTCCGACTGGTCTATTGTACCATGTATAGGTGATTTGTTAATTTCAATGGTTCCTCCCAAGTTGTCAGTTAGAATACGTTTGCCTTGATAGCTATTTCCATTCTGACGGTTTGTTTTACATATCTTCTTTTTGGATGATCGTAATTTATGTGGATAATTTGTTGGTTCATGTGACGTGGATATGTATGATGGTGATGAATTCATATCAATATTGACATTGTTATTAAAAACCTTAGTAAACGTTTTAACAGTGGTTTGTGTATGTGACTGCACCTTTAAATCATTCTCTAACCTGTCTGAATAAAGTTCATTTCGAATTGACTTAGGAACTTCCGATGATATATTTTCATTTTCACTATTCAATACACTTAATTCATTATATTGATCTGGTCTTATCGGGAGATGATGCCATCTATTGTTCAATTGTATGTTATGATTCGTTTCTTCATTATCATTTCCTATATTACTACTGCTTTTCTTTACACTTTCACTATAGTTTTGGGATTGATAACTTTTATCTTTTGAATCGATCTTACAACTAAGATTTTGCAACTCATCTACATTATGTTTACTTATGAATTCCGTTGATTCATTATGTACAGTCGTTGTAATATTCCTCCGATTTTGTTCATTCTTTTTATTTTCTTGTTTATCCTGTTCAGATTTTAGCATGGTATATAGTTTATCAGCAGATGAAGTTAATTCAGAGATAAATACATTACTAGAAATATCAGAAGGACAAGTTTTATAGTCATCCGTCAGTAATACTGTTTTTCTTGGTGAAAAATCTATTGACATTTGCTTATCATTAGATTGAGGGCTTTTTAAAGTACCATTAATAGATTGTTCATCATTCTGACCATTAACTATATTCAGATCCATTACAGATGTTGAACTGTCTGACTGTAAGGTAATCCATGAGGATAAATCATCTGATTTGTTCGGCTGGACGAGTTTTTCATCTAATTGAAGTTTAACTTGTAATTCATTATCATCCTTCACTCCATTGTTAACGTTTGTTCCTGTTGATTCACTGACTAAATTAATCATTTGATCACCATGGTCTGAAGAACTGGATAGATAATTATTCAATTTAACTTTGTTTTTTCTATGAACTACATGATTCGTAATTTTACCAAATTCTTCTGGAAGAGTGAGACTAGCACTTAATGGATTTGTTTTGTCTATACTTAAAGAATTAGAGTCAACTGACAGATTTGGCTGCTCATTGAATAATTCGATTCCATTATCGTCTACTTTGCTTTCTGATACTTTATCATTTAATAATGCATTATCTATCCTTCCAAGAGTGTTTGTTATGCGATGAGGTTGATTATTTTGAACGTTATTACTATTGTTATACTGTTCCTTTGGTAATTCTTCATTCTTGAACTTACGCTTCCTATTTTTCTTGGTTTTACCTTTTCGTACAGTAATCCAATTAGTTTCATTATTATCTTCTTTAGATTCTGAAATGTTTGTATGATCAGTTTCTTGAGTTAACGATTTATTAATTGAACATATACTACTAACAATGTTACTTGTAGTATTCTGAGGTAAACTACATAAATACTCCTCACATGATATTTTATCCTGATTATCTGAATTTAAAGATGTTTTGTCATTGTCTTCACATGTTTTTAAATGAACACTGTATGCAGTAGCAACAGTAGATAGTTTACATGGTTTGTCTATTTCTGTTATATTGGTCTGAGATGACCAATTTGGTTTTTCAGCTTGAAAAGTAGTACATGAATGTGATGATAATGATACAGTTTGTTGATCATACAAATCATAAGAGAATAATCTGCTCTTTAAGTCATTTAAATATTCACTTCTAGATGCTGTTGTCAACCTTCCAGGTAAATTCTTTCTAATATTAGTTAAATAATGATTTTCATCTTGAATTGTCTTTGAAAGACAAATTTTCTTATCATCATCATCAACATTATTGTTTACATTTAAATCAATGTTCATGATTTCATTATCTTCATTCTCAATATCATGTAATAGACTTGTAAATACTGATTTTAGACATTCCTACTTGAATTTCATTATGTTGTATAAGACTAATAAATAATGTAAGCCAACGTGTTTGTGATATTTCAGTACTAGACGTTGAAGTATTCGATGAACGTAAACATAGAAAATCATGTAATCTACAATGCCATATATTTAATAAATCATTCATTGATTTATATTCTGATGAATGAATAATTTTACATTCTATCATAGAAGATAATGGTTGAAATGAATCAAGTTCTGATTTAATTTCACATATAATTGATAAATATTCTTTAATGATAGGTGACCAATATGTAGATAATGATGAAATTGATGATGATGTCAATGTGAATGATTCTATATCAATAGGTAATAGATTAGATAAACGATTTTGTCTATTTGATAATAAATGTGATTGTAAATTTGATATAAGTGAATGTAAATTACTCATATGATTGCATAAACTACACATTGAGTTGATAGGAATACCATTACTATTATTAATATTAATATTAATATTATTATTACTTTCATTGAAGTTAGAAGATGAATTATAATGATGACATTGATAAATTTCAGTAAATGTTTTTCTTACATTAACATTTTTGATAGCAAAAGAAGATAAGTAAGTAGGAGAAGGTATAGAAGAAGAAGTGAATGAATGATCTGTTTTTGGAATAGGTAAACAACTTTCTGCAGTTTCTATACCATCTACGTTGTGATTAGACTTTAATTTCTGCCCTAAGAAATCAGGATTCATTGTTATTGCTGTTGTTGTTATAGAATTTGATAAAATGGAATCATATATTTCGTTGTTTTGATATTGTGTTTGTTTATTATTGTCATGCATTGAAGTTACACTTGGTGAAGGGGTCTGCGAGTGTGTGTTAGATTTAGTAACATTATTTCTTCTAGATTTGTGTCGTTCATCTGAATTCACTGTTGCCGGATTTTCACTTGATAAATCCAGAGTGTGAGGGCTTTAAAAGAATTTTATTGTTACTCAGTTTATTAGGAAGTAGTCCCGTTGATATATTGTCACTAACATTGATATTCAATGGTTTTAGTCTAGTAGGAGCAGGAGTTGAACATGATGTCTGAGTATATGAAGGGAATATTTCATTAGGCTTACTACATACATCTAATTCATTGTATACACTATATTCAGGCTTTAAGTTTGTTTTGCAATCATATGTATTTGTATCTGCATGATCTGTAATTGTGGTATCATAAGTTGTTGAGCTTGATAATTTATTAGGAGAAAGAATTTCAGATGTCAGATGCTTAGTTTTGAAATCACTCTTAACGTTATTCAATAATGAAGGGATCTCGATATGCATTTTATTAGACTGTATAACAAAATCTTTATGATTGACTTTCAATGGTTGATTATTACATTCCGTGTTATTATATGGTTGCAATCTCACCTCCACGTTTCGTATATTACAATGGGTTCTGCTGTCAATGGGAAAATCATCCTTCCTTTCAACAGATATAATTTCCAAATTATTCGCATCATTTGTATTCATAGAAACTTTGGGGAATGATGAAGTAGTTGAAGATAATTCATTAATCAGTTTATCGATTAAAGTGTCGGGAAATTTATTTTTTTCAGGTTATATCATCAGATTCATACGTTTGTATCAATTCAGTGGTTTGCTTTACGTGATTCTTATTTATAGAAGATGGAAATATAAGTGGTTGTGGATCTAATCCACTAGTTTTCATTTCACGCCATGTCCAATCATCACAGTATTCATCATCGAATGAACTATTCACTTTCTTTTCAATTAGCTTAGAATTATTATTTAACAGTTTCTCATTTACAATTTGTGTAGTAGGTATTGTGTAACCTTGTGAGGTTGGTTGATAATTCTGTGGAATAACTGTAATAGTTGTAAAACATGATGTAATAGGTTGATTGAATGAAGATGAATTAATAGTAGTGTACTGTTTATTATCTTCTATATCTCTTGTGATTGATTTAATTGAATTTCTGTATTGTTCATTTTGAGGAATTGATAAACTTATGTATGATACATTGTCATCTACACATCTGTCTAAATTTTCATGAGATTTCTCTTTATCAAGCCATAAATCTTCAATTGATTGAAAATATTCTTGAAGTTCATCAATTTTAGAATAATCAGATTTCATTAAGTCATTAATAAGATTCTTTAATTCTTGATATTCTAACTGTAAATTATGTGAATTATGCCAATGATATCGACGTAAATGTTTAACTTGATTACATAATTTTGACAATGAAATTGATTCTATTCTTTGCTTAGTTACTTCATGATGAAGTGATTCATTGAAATCATTTTGTAGATATGAATGAAAACTTCTCAACTTTTTAAATATCCATTCAATTTTATTCACATCATTTAACTAATAGTATAATAATGAAATAAATGAAACATTCCTTTTTTTAGAAAAAAATAGCACAACTTGGTATATCAAATACAAACAAAACTAAGTGAACAGAACCTAGTGAATGTTTCTTATAACCAGGAGAATAAAGAAAACAGTATGAAACTGGGTATTATTCCCTATCTCACCCTGAACCTCACTCCCTCCTCGTCGTGTTAGTTTAATTAAAAATACTTTTTGTTGTTCATTCCGTTAACATTGAACAATGTCTTAATTATGACCCATTCAATATCGATATAACCTTTGACAATCAGGTACAGTAGTTGTCTAATGTAACCTAGTTTCTGTTAGTTTGTACAATTAAAGAAAAATAATAAACTTTGAGAACTATGTTTTAGAAGACTATTTAAATTATTTTAGTTGTACGTAGTGTAAACATTATATTTCTATGATTGTTACGTTCCCCTTTGCACTATCTTCTCGTTTAACATATTTACAGGTCACTACATTACCTCTCATGTAGGAACTATAGTCAATTAATTGTGTACATGTTACTACTAGTATTCACTCACAATATCTCTCTTATTTCCTAATTGGTTGACCGTGTGGTCTTGTTTATGTATATCTAAAAGAATACCTGAAATATAATACAATTTGTCTGACTGGTGGATCAGCTTGTGCTGTTTCTATTGCCGGCCTGGAATTGAATGGGTATCAGGCAGATGTGCAGGGACTGACTAGGCACACTCATTGACGTTTGATATTGTAATTTCGTGCGCACAAGGTCAAATAATTCATCGTACCTTCCCATCATAATAGCTTTTTTGTCGTCATAACAGTTTTACACCACTCATAACATAAATAATCTCATTTTGTAATATAACTTTTATAGTGAACCTTGGTTATACATGTGAATGTATAGTCTTAATAACTTGCATAAGGCACTTCAACCCACTTTCATATCTTTAGTTTGGTGTTTAATGATGTAGAAATTTGTGGGAACTAATAGTATATTCGGTTAGTGACTGAACGTCATTGTCATATTTAAGTATGTGGAAGTCACTGACATTATTGATAAAGTGCAAGTCATAATTACATCATATAAAGGATTAAAGATTGGGTAAAAACATGACTTTAAAACGCAAAACTTATGAAATCTTTATGATCAATAAGTAGTCCACAAATATGTTTTAGCCAAGAGAATGATCTTCTGAAATTTTAGATGTGATCTAGTTGAATTATCAATACATTCCTACACTTTATAATGCAAATATTAATTTCAATAAAAAGTTGCTTATTGCTACATTACGGCACAGTCTATCAAGTCTGTTCTTCTCGTAATTATGACCCTTACGGATATGCTAGACATTCAGTAATTATGATATCTGTACTGATCGCTAGTCTCGTCTCAGTATTTTTTCCATAATACAATCATCCTACATGTCAAGTCTTTTGTAATAGCTGTTGGCTGGGAAGGAACAAGTTGTGGTATCCGACTGAAGTACAAGTATCAGAGATAGCGTTCGCATTAATCGTATCAACTATCAAATGGATTAGACATATAATCCGACTACCCTAGAGATCGTATCGCAAACCGTACAAAGACAATAAGAACCCGCGTGTTGTCTTATCTAGAAGAAAACATATCATTAGCACTTTGTCAAGTCATTAAGGTATTAGCATCGGTACAACAAAATAAAAGTCATTCCACATAGGTAGTCATCCAAATAAATTTCCCTTAAGTAAGTGATAAATTAATTTGTTTAATTTGGTTAGCGTTTTTTTCGTAGCAAGCTTGTGTTCTACGGGATGGGGATGCTAGCTCTATGCCCAACTCTCCTCTTTTACTCAGGCTTAGGACTAGCAGTAACGCTAGAAAAGCTACAGGTGAAGGATGAACAGCAACTAGAAACAGCTGGAAAGGATTGCTGAGGACAGAGTTCAATGGAGAATACTGGTGAGCGGCCTTTATTCCTCTGGGAGGGGTAACGAGCGTAAGTAAGTGATAAATTCAAATGAAGTTAATTATTCTACATTTAATAAATACAATGAATATTATCATAACTATCTTGATGTAAAGTCAGCTTACGAAAAAAATTTATTGTTCTATGATGTTACCCATAAACAATCAACTGGGAATATTTTTAAAGTCAACATGACATGTTTATTTATCATTAGAAATAAATGAATTTCAAAAATTCTTTAGACTGGATATGTAGTCTAGAAGTTTTAATTCAAAAGACTAAGAACTAGGAAAGTAAGTTGATGAAGTAGATAATAGATGCGTATTGATAAGTAAAATTTACTTATTAACATCCACTACAATTAAGCTATTCGTTGTATGTTGTGTGATTGGTAATCTGAAGATCATTTGAATAAATTATCTATATTACTGGTATATTATAAGTAGTCTAGCATCATTTTGAGAATGATAATGAAGTATCAATTCATAAATAAGATTAAAAATGTATCAACATAGCAAATACCTTGTTTATCTATTGAATAGTTCGAAACATTCAACTTAAGATGTTAATAGTTCAAAACTAAAGTTTCGTATACCATATTAGATAGGAAAGTGAACATAGAATTCTGTTTTACTATCTTAATAACGAGAAATTATAAAATAAACTTGATTTGAACTAGTAGCTTGATAAAATTTCTAGTAAGAAAACGTTGATAAATTTGTGAATGGAAAATCAGTACCTGACACTGATCGCTTTGTCTATGAACTGATATGCATTCTTCTTTTGAAATTTTACAATCAGGATAAACGCACATATGTGATCCAAGTGCATCTCGTAGATTGGTTTGTTTACGACGTAGTTTATCAGCACTAACATAAGAAAATTCTGTAGTAATTTCATCAGAGTAGTCTTTAACTCGTTTAGAAATTCTTTTTGTTTCACTCTTCATTAATTTTGTTCGGATTTGGGTTGATATATTTGATTGAGTTTGTGTTGTAGATATATGATGATGCTGAGTTGGAGACAGACGATGTATTAATGATGGAGAAAGGGGTACTTCAGAATGATCTATAGATGATGTAGATTGAAGACATCTCAATGAAGAGGGAGAAGTATAACTTTCCTTTTCAAAAAAATATTAAATACAAACAATTATTTTCTTTTCATATTTTAATATATGAATTATTGGTGCAGTGTTTTAACTAATTCAGTTACTATGATATAGTATAACAAAACAAAGTAAGTTCTCGAACTCAACACTTAGTGTATGACTTAGTCAGAACATATGATATAAGATAGTGGGTATAGAAGAGTCCTTATGATATTAAAAACTTACTCGTTTCTCTACTACTAATTTACGGTAGTTCATTTTATACGAAAACCTAAGAATGAAATTTAAGTGGAATCTACTCACATAGACTACTAACAAAGAAATGTTAACAGCTAAAGTACTTTATAATATGACCAAATCGAGATCATTTGAGCAGAAAGGATGAATTATAGTTAACTGAACCATGACAACTATTAGTCTATGCAACTAGACAATCAAATATTTTATTAACGAAGATGTCAGTTACAACATGTGTTCAATCATTTAATAATTTTCTTCTAGTATATTCATCTACAGTCATTTTTATTTAATATGGTTACACTCACTTCGACTAATGACAATCATAGTTGTTGGTAGATATGATGTACACAAATGTGTTTCTTTAATTATACATCAAATTGTTCAAATTATCTCCATCCCTAGGTCTAGGGCTTATTTAGTCATTAAATTTAATAGATATTATGTATACACAGAGATAAGTACAATTATGTCACTATTTGAACACATATACATGGTATTTGCCTCATATACTTTCTACGATGTTGATATTCTAAACAACCCAAGAACATCAACTAAATTTCAGGGCTGTTTTATTTTTCACTGAGCTCTTTTATTCATTATGCGTGTACGCACAGCAAACATATTATATCTATTATTATTATTATTATTATTATTATTATTATTATTATTATTATTATTATTATTATTATTATTATATTCCCCTAGTTCTAACCTTCCATTATACTGATGAACGTTGTCATATCATTTCTTCATTCAAGAATTACAACCAATTAGTCTACGTAATTCTCCTCCAGTTATCTGTTACTATTGTTATGTTTTCTTTGTATAAATATTATTTTCCTTATTAGTCAAGCTCAATATGTATTAAAACAGATGAGGGAAAAATAAGTTTTTTTCTGGTTTTTGATTCAATGATCATGTGTTCTTCAATTCGGCCTAGGAATTAGTAATATCAGGAGAGATATACAAGTTTATTCATAGCTAATATTATCAAAAGGCGAATCATTCAAAATTTGAGAATATTAAACAAACAATTGTGGTTACATAATCAATGTTCTCAATGATCAATAAATATGTGATTTTTAACATTTTTAGTAAATATTCATTTATTTTTATGAAGAATGTTGGGGATTGAAAGCCTGCCTAAAATACAATCGACTAATAAATCAAGCAAAAGGTGTTGTATTGATATTTCTGTAAGATTGATTGATAAACTTGTATCAATTAATTCCATCCCAAATATGAGATATATAAACATCGTTTACTAGTCTCATCTGACATTTATTTCGTTCTACAATATAATCTTCTTACAAGTCTAGTCTTTTGGAGTAGCTGTGAACTGAGAAGGAATAAATCCTAGTATCCAATTGAAACTATTGAGGGAATCAGACATAGAATCCGGCTACCCTAGATGATTTACTTGTATCGTATCGCGGACTACACTAAGCTAATTAGAACCCACGCATCTGTCTCATCTAATAGAAAACATAATAGTAGCTACGGCCTGAAACAAACAGACTTCACTACAACCGAACACATAACAAAGAGTAATATTACTATCTAATATTCATTAATAATTTCAATACAATTAGACTGAGGTAGATTTACGGTAATAAGTTGATTGAATTTCTCAAAGATTGATATTAGTTTAGTGTACCATAATGTTCTCTGATTTTCAGTGGTATCGAATTGACATCAATCTGTGACGAATACAACCAATCAAATTTCCTTACAATCTTTCGAATTTAAGTAACTTCTTGTTATGAATAATGTAGCGAAACCCAATATGTTGTATGGCAAAGAGAAATATAATTAATCTTGGTGCCTGGGAGGGATTCTGTAATGAAAATGTCATTCTACTATGTCATTAGCGAATTAAACAAAATAATGACTGAAAGAGTTAGATACAACACGTTTAAGAAACATAGAAACCGTTATAAATAACTCATACCCTACAAAGAATCAGTTTCAAAGCATATGCTCTATTGTAACTATCAGGGGGAAAGTACAGAAATAAGGATAACCCCGAATTACTTAATACATTAACACTATGATATAAGTTTTTGTTTTCGTCTACATGATCGCTAAGTATATTTTTATTATTGTAGTTAATCTTGAAAAATTAATGTAATATTTGTGTACCATGCTGAATGTAGTGTATGATGGTCCCATGTATTACTTAATTCTACGAGGGGAAATAATCCGACTATATGACTAAGAATTTGATCACATAATCGGCATTGCATACATTTGCTAACAATCTCGTTGTTATTTCTGTTCTCAACCAGACAATATTTCGAATACATGATCATTCGGAGATGCTGATTTACAAAGAGAAATGTAGCTAAAAACGCCAAAGACTTTCATCTAAAACTTACCAGCTTATCTTACACTTTAATGAATTCAGATGTTATGAATATATGGGGAGAATGATCATATTTCTAAGTAAGAAACTAAGAGTTTATGTGTATAATCTATTGAAACAATTAAAAATAAATAGTACTCACCCAATCCTCCGTTCTATTTTCCCCAGCGCGCCGAACAGGCAATCTGATTCACATGAAACAACATACAGGAGAATAAATGAAAATCAGACTCAAATAACATAGTAGTACTTATGTTGATTTCATTTAGCAATCTTCATTTTAATTACCTTCGTTTTTTTGTTTATTACACTGTACTACTTAATAATATTCAGTAGCCATTTTGTTTAGTATACGTTAATATTCCTTAAGTAACATTTCGTACTTTTAAAGTATAATCCATTTTAACATTAACAAAATACTATTCTGTATAGTTCGTCCTTGTTTTGTGTATTGTTTATTGGAAATGTGCTTATTTGGAATAACTGCAATCTTCAATGTTTTGCATAGTTCTCAATTCATCCATTTGATTGACGTAACTAAATTGACAGCTCCATGCTGTTACTTCATTAATGGTAAGTTATGCAAATATCTATCATTTAATTGTTTTAACAGAATAACTTCTTATTGACCATGATTTAGATACTTTGTTGTTTCTGGCTTGTAAATCTAGATTTTCTGTGTTTTTTTTTGCTATTTATAGACTAATTTCTTGTATGACTTTGAGATTTCATTTATCTCTCAATTGTTTAATGAGAAACCTAGGATGAATTCAATAATTTTCCACATAACTAGTAAAGACAGGTTTCATGTAGTGAGCTATCATTTTGTCCTATGGACTAAGTTTGCAATCGAAGAAGTTATATTGACATAGTCATAAGTGTGTCTTAACCCGTGAAAACTTTCGGTCCATGTATGTTGTTGCGTGTCTTCCTAACCACAGTATCGATTGTTTAGGTAGCCAGAATTACAGTTGTGTTGGAAAAAGAATCTTACATAGTATATTTTAATAACGCTGACTTACCCTGCTTGTATTCGTCCAAGACGGTCACCTAACTGAGTTAATTTCACCCATGCTGTATTCAGTTTGATAGCTACTGCAGAATTTTTAAATTCAGACTGTAAAAGAAGACCACGTTCCCGTGCAACTTCATGATATGAATCATTTTTTCCAGGTAACGATGGTAATGATGTTGACCAAAATTGAGAATCACATTCAAAAAATATAAGAATACTGGCAGCTTCACGACTATGTTCCAGACAGGTTTCCAGTTCCATTAATCGTTGACCAGCATGCTATTAAAATAAAACAGAAACTCTTGTTAGAAAATCAACAAAGTATGCAAAAACCGTTTGGTAAGCATATGTACATATCACAACAGATGTGAGTATCCACCACCTATAGGCTTCAAGGTGGTAGCTTATTCGTTGGACCACTTAGTCGGCATGTAATAACTTGCATGTCAAATTATGTAGAGCATAATTCAGGTGACGGTTAACCGAATAAAATGGTGTAAAGTAAAACGAAATGAATGAAGCAATTGGATCCTGTCACAGTTGTATACATAGTAAAACTTTAACTAAACAGACTAAAATTGGTGAATTCAATCCCTGGTGGTTTTGTGGATGTGCACTGTTGCGCTGTCACATACTAAGAAAGAAACATGAATTCAGTATTTCATAATTCTCAATGACTATCTAAAATGTTTGATACATAATGTGAGACTAAAGTAATCATTATAATTTTCAGGGAAATTGTGCTGCAGCATTATTGTTTCCTTTGGTTTTGTCAAGTAATAACTCGGAGTAAATTACAACAGTTACAAATCCAGATTAACAGTAATGTCCAAATGTATTCCGATAAAAAAAAACAACTTGTTAAAATAAGGAATAGAGAAATGGTGACAGAAAATCTAAAAGTAACTTAAATATCAAAGGAGAGACAGTCATCCAAAACAACGTGATCTACTTAAAAAAACATTTTATTAAACATGTTTCGCTTACTCTTATGTATTCACCTAATTCTGGGTGTCTTTTTTCAACAGGAAGTACTGGACAACGTGGTTCATTTGAATTACTACTTGCCCATATTTCCAATTCATCTACAGCCTTTGTTAAATTGAATAGATGATATCCAGTTAGTTGTGGCACCGCTACACATAACTGGTCACGAAAAGCTTTCATTTCATTTGTATTATCCTCACTGAAAAAAACATCAAACATAAAAAGCAAGACTTATTATGACTATAACGGGTGAATAGGAGACGTTCAAAAAAATCCCCCTTTGTTCTCCTAGTAACAATTTAAGCAAGTCACTGATTCCTTATCAAAATGATTACATGACATAGAGTGCTGTAGAAGAATGATGAATCAACGGATGATGTTGTTAGTCTACATCAGCTAAGATGGTCACGATGTATATTACGCAAGCCCAACCACAGCATACCTTGACTATGTCCGTTGATATAGTGGAAGGGTGGAAGAAGATTTGGTAGTTGGGAGTGGCGGTGAGGGGTTGAAACATAATGTAATATCAATAAATTAAGTCGTTACCCTTTGGCCTGATGTATGTGAGTACATGCAGACTACTTAACTGAGGTTTGATAACTTATCCCAGACAACGGTTGAAGATCCAAGGTGGTATGGTTCAGAACTTGTCGAAGGTGCGTTTACTCTTTGTAGTCTCATATCTTGAGCTTTAAAATTGTTTTATACCAATCTTTAATTCTTTATTCTCAAAGCAATTATTTCACTACAATTAATGTTACTACTACTTCTATTACTCCGACATTTATTTTTCTACGCTAATAATGTGTTGCAAATGGAATCGATGCTAACGTGTGCCACTTCCTACGTTGTTACTGACTAACTGATTGTCTTACATGAGAGCTAATCTTCAAGTATGTTAATTACTATCATAATGAATAACCTTTTACACAAACTATAGTTTCTGCGAATTTGATACAACCCCAAACGAAGTGAATGATATAAATGCATAACAATATTATATAAATAATTTGACATAAGAAGGAGGGGAAAAATACTGGAAACACTGACGTTTTAGGGTATTTGGAGAAACTAAAATCTATTAAGGCAAACATAATAAAAGACAAAAGCATCAACGAATTTGAGCAGTAAGTAAATCCAACAATTAGCATCATTTGTATAGATCAGTTATGTGCTCAAATTATATTAGTAGCAACATCTCTGACAGTAAAACTATGTAATGTGCAATCGAACCCCATTACAGGGTATTAGTCCAACTGACAATAAAGACATGCCTTGGTGGCGAGTATCAATCGAAAATAAACTGAAGTCTGTGAAATCGTATTAATCACATTCAGCAATCTAACACTACAATTACAATTATTTTATCAACGCGAAAGCAATTAGATGTTACAACAGACAGATACTGTTCTAAAGATAGAAACTATTACTTTACGATATGTTACTCTTCTGTGAAGATATAAAAGATAGATTTTTAGAATATCTAATTAATGGTTTCAATAGTTCCGTACGTTTTCCGAGAAACGGGGATTAAATTACAGAATTTTCACCTATAACTCTAGAAGCTTACGAAGAATTCGACAAACGTTTCGTCTTAATGAGGGACCTTTTAACAAGTCCACATACTTAATGATTACACCCACGATCTTCAGTTCACCTGATGAACGCCTAATCAGTAAACCATTATATAATGTTGAATGGTGTGTATTTCTAACTTCAACCAATTCGTAATATCATGTGATCATCATCTTTTACTATTAGTAATACTTATATCATACTTAAAAAGGTTGACTAGTCAGTCAGCCTGTGATATGAGACTTCAAATAAAACAAACTTCATGAGGCAGTTATCTTTAAAGATTTGTCGTAAAAATGATAAAAGTGTAAGATATTAGCGAGAATGATACAAGTTACAGTTGGCAGCTTGACAGCCTTGCATACATTATTTAATAGAAAGTATTCATCTATATTAAAAATAGCTATTTAGTTAATGTTAAAGAAATAAATAAAATGTAATATTATTTCAATTAGGTCTTTCATTGTAGCTTCCCACTCATACTCTTAGTTATCTCATTTAGCACATAAGCTGATTCAAGTAATCAGAAAGCATTTGTATACCGAATTCGAAATCATAGACCCTAAAACTTTATTATTAGGCTTATTTCATCAAGTGTAGGAGTTCTATCTTATACTAAATGCATCATAATCAATGATCATCAAATGTAAAGGAACATATTTTGAAATGATAGAAAAAATCTAAAGTTTAACTAGGCAATTATCTTGTATTCTATGACTATTGAAATACAATCAATCACAAACGAAATCTCCAGAAAAAATTGAACATGACAAGTATGTACACTTCTACTTGAAATACATCAATGATGAAGTTGATGATGCTCAAGATTCTTAATTAAATGGAAAATATTCATTGATTTATGAAAAACACAAGTTTCGTTCAGTGAAGAAATCTCTTTTAAGTGATTTCATTGACATAGCCATCAAACAGTATGTATATATATGATAATACAATATAATAACAATCGGTAGGACATGATAACCATTAATCATTAGGACAGTCTAAATAAGAATATGTTAGGTTTTTGTTGTTATGTCCTACTTCGACTAATTTAATGTTAGTCTTACTGTGCTGCTGAAGTGTATTGATAGACGTATATGTTAGGTTCTATGTTGTTCATATGTACATACAGATATACATACTCTGGGACCTTGAGTTGCTTCTTTTGATTCTAACTTTTTTAATCATTCTGTCTGTTATAGCAGGATCCATATACTCTATTTCATTTTAGTTTCCAGTGCTATTGAACGTAGGTCAATCTATGATGAATTCATAACCGCTTCCTTCTTCTTACCATATTTGGTTAAACGTTACTATACTTTATTATCATATACACACATATATGCAACTGTACAGCTATGAAAAAGAATTCAATGTAAAAAGATCTCTTCATTGAACAAATCTCTTGATTGTTCAGAATAACAATAAAATCTTCCCAACTAAACCATTCAAATTCGGAAATACAACATTACCAAGAAAATGATAACTAACTAACTAACTAACTAACTAACTAACTAACTAACTAACTAACTAACTAACTAACTAACTAACTAACTAACTAACTAACTAACTAAACTAACTAACTAACTATATATATATATATATATATATATATATATATATATATATATATATATATATATAGAGAGAGAGAGAGAGAGAGAGAGAGAGATTTTGTTTATCATAAAATATGAAATTATTAACTTACAATGCAGATAGAATATTTCTTAATTTTTCCAATTCATCAATTAAACATTGAATTTTTCTTTTCACAACAGTTGGTGACAATATACACATAATAAGTTGATTAGTTAATTCATTAAGAAAAGTTTCAGATCCACCAGAATTAATTATTTCTTTATAATCATTAGTTAATGTAGATTTTAATGGGAATAATGTAGATTGTTGACGAAGGTATCCTTGAGCTTCTGTACAGTACTTATCAACTATAGAAAGTTTACAGAATAACTAAATAGAAAAGAAAATAGAGAAGTAATCAAATAACAATTAAGTTGATGTTAATTAGGTATTTAAATGAAAATTGTTTATAATATGCATAGTTCATTTATTAAAACAAATGACAACAAAGCATTTCTTTCAGTGAAATACAACATGCTAAACTATAAGGTATATTTTGTCAAGAAAATGTATATATGTACAATACAGAACTTGACACCTGGATACATTTGTCCAAGTTGCCAAACTGCAACGACACAACAAGATTAACACCAAATTAATAGAAGTACTAGTTACTTAAACTTTAATTACAATACAGTAGATCTATAGAATATAGTCCATTGAGATAGAATTAGTTCATGGAAAGAAAGGTATAATATACTTTTAACCACATGAAATAAGAGAAAACAAGGAGTAAATGTTTTTGAACCACTATGACTGATTCTGAGCCATATCAATCACAATCTTCAACCATTAGTTACGACGTTCATCCGGACCCCAATCAGGTAGTCTGCATCAATTAACACAGTTCAAATCAGTAGTTAGTGACTCCATATACCGATTCCCTGTTTTAGTTTGTCTTTCATTGACTTTCTTCAACGCGTATATCAGATAGCATCGTGAGACGAGGTAAGAGGCTGTTAAGTACACGTAACACATACAGACAACCTCATCTGATGATTTACAATTTTCTGCTAACATATGGCGTCTAACTTCATTATTACTCACCCGGTGATCTCGTTAAATACAAACAATATTTCGGAAATACCAATGACCAAATACTCAAAACCAACAAATGCCACCAACACTTAATGGCTATCTATCAGATCCATATAGTTAGATAGAATAAACCGCTACGCAGTATGCTGATCCTTTCGTTGAAAAATAGATATCTTCTTTACGCCAAAGGTGACGTAAGTCGATAAAGGTCAAACGAGCTATTCGAATTTGTACCATGATTTCGTCAGACACTGATTCATCAGGGCTGGTTAGACTTCTGAGATATGTTAAATGTTCTACAAGCTCAATTACTTCTCTTCTTACTCTTACCTTAGATGTTAGTGCAAACCAATTCTATGATAACTATTTGCATTTATTAGTGGGAAGGGGGGAGTAAAATGCATTCCGAACATGCTTGCAGTGTTGCTTAATATTATCAATAGACTTCATTTTATCAGAATGTTCATTGAACAAGATTATATTTTCTCTTTATTCTAAGTCAGTTATTAGACCTCTTGGTAGAAGATCAATTTTTGAAAATTCGGACAATGAGTGTTATTTTAAGTAGCAAATCCATTAGGAAATTAAGCAGAAATGGGGGATGGAGGGAAGCCTTGAAGGACACCCTTTGAGGCTGCTAGATCACGGTAAAGAGACTTTACTAGGTTTATGTATATCTGGGCTTCGTATTTTAACGTCAGACACTCCGATGAAACCTCTAGGTTCTCAGAGTCAAATAGTACATTCAAGTAAAAAAAAAAACAATCACTGTCGGATGCCGAAAGTCAATTTTCAAAAACCTGGTGGATATGGAATGTCTGGTTGATACAACCATAACCACGTTTTTAACCTGTCTGCATAATAGTTATCCGCCCAATAATTATTGAAACTATTATTTTAGGTATTATATTAATAAATCTAATTACTCTATGGTTATCTTTAAACGATCTTGATATTTTTTTATATACTGGAACGGTCAATGATGGAGACCAGTCAGATGAGATAATATCAATCCTGCAAATTTTAACTAAAATACCAGTCACCCAATTTCAAATGCTGGACCACTACCCTAATGATATATTGAGTTAATCCATTCGGAACTGTTACCGTTCCTTGTTTCAGATTAGCCACAATTTCTTCAACTTAAACAAGAGTCGAGTGTATATGTGTGTCTGTGTCAATTTTCCATTCAGGCTGCTTGGAAATATTTGGAGAGCTTTTTGAAGTGTTCCACCCACCTTCCTAAACGCCTAAGTTGAAAATAGATAAATGCTGCATATTTTTCTTTGATTTTCACATTAAAACTCGACACTTTAGTCCCGGCTTCTTTTACTAGTTCGAAGGGCTACTTAGTATTATCTGTCAATGATACCTTTTCCACCTCCTTGACTTTTGTTACCCACCATTTTTCAAAATCGAACCACAGATATTTGCCAGTCTACATTTAACTTGTTTTCGCTCTTCACTGTGTCTGAAGCTTGACTAGGCAAGTTTACGGGAGTCAATTAACTCAACAGACGTCAGTGGAAACCATTGATTTTTCTTTTAGGTTTGGTTCGTGTCACTGATAGATATCACTGCTGATTTCACATCTGTCTGGTTACCTTTACTAAGAAGTATCAAGTTGAATAAAGATGTCATAAACAGTAGAAAGCTACGGTGTACTTGAAATAGATGAACTGTAGTTGAGAGTGAAACCGTGAACTTGTTTTGTTTTACTTGAGGCTCATCAGCTGGATGAGATTAAATTTCATTATTAGTGTTCATATTAAGATTTATATCTAGTACACATCGTTTTTTAAACGTTAATAAATGCATGCCAATAAAAACTCATCGAAATTTAGTTTTAAACACCAGCAACTATGTAATTTAGACATTTACTTATAATATAGGTTTATTAGGTTTAAAGATAAACTCACTAATAGATTGTGTACTACTTGTGTACTACCGCTATATAGAGACAATTCGCTCAGGATGCACATATGGCAACAGAGGCTGACCAGTTTCAGTCCATTACAAATCAACGGGAAGATACAAGCCTATTCTGAATCACTAATAGATTGTTTAAAATAAGTAATTATGCTAATGCATATGATGCGTTCAAGTTTAGATCGACTAAATTAGGCTGTTACCACATGAACCAGATAAATATGATACTGTATACTTGGCGTAGAGCCACATTAAGTGTAATAACCAGTAACATTACATGGGTTCAGAGTTAAGATCATAGCTGCTGTGATTTATTACTACTGTATCTCATATTCAGTAGGTAATGTTCCAAATCAAACTTTATTAATGGTATTACTAAGAGATAATTGTATAAGATGCAAATATTTGTGAAATTACTCACGGCTAGTACATTAATCAACTTTAAAAACTAGTTGGTAACCCAAATGGAGTTACAGAATTTCATTGTTTAACGTGCTACACGTTTAGTAGTAAAACGTATTTAAAGTAATTTAGAAGGAACCTTTAATTACGACACATAATAGAAGACTGATAACAAAATGGAAAATTACTAAGTTTAGGCAATCAGAAAGTAGTCATAATGTATTAATTGGTCCACATGATTGGATCGTTATTAGAAACCACATAACTACATCAGCTTTGATATTCTGATAGTAAATGTATCTGATAATTATATGAAGATCAGTAAAAAATTATTTGGTCTTAGTTATGAACAACGTTATTTCAGTTACCTCAGAATATACATAGACGTTTGTGTCAGTTCTCTAAACATTCGATGTCCATAGTAGGGCTTTTTTACTAACAAATTTTGATCAAACAATATATTTGTCAAACTTTTGTAATGTGATTGTGACTTTGGCTAAATAACCTGAGCGATAAGTTACATTTGTTGATCTAATTTGGTAGATGTGAGTTTTTCTACGTATGCATAGTTCAAGATAAAGTATATTGTGACAAATCAATAAGATGATAGAAAAGAATAAAGATTTCTAAAAGTACTTTTAAAGTACTAAAATTTTAGCTAACAAATACACTGTTGAAAATCATGACTTTAGAATTCAGCCTTCATATGGAATGCATACAATACTGTATAAGATGGTTATGTCAAGAAAGGAGCTAGAATTGATGTTAAATGTGGCAGTATGGAAATTTCATGTTCAGCTAAGTCCGATGAAACTCCGATGATTTGCAGCTTTCAAACTTTAGTTCTTTCACTATACCCTTGTGAGCTTTGTATTCTATGCTAAATATCATCAATAAGTGATTTGTTCTATACTCCACTATTTATACTGATCGGTCAGTGAATATTAACTAATGTCATATTTATTTAACCTTTCACTATTACTGAACGATGTCGAATATGGATTCTTCCCACCACATCCCCCCCTCCCATTCGTCGTCTGAGTCTAGAGTGTTCTGTCAACTACTGACAACTGTCTTACATAACCAACCATTGCTGGACTATGTATATTAAAATAGATTTAACTAAAGATAACCTTATTGTATCTGTTTATCCTTTTGTTTCGACTTAGTATTTTAGTGTACAATTTAAATTTATATTATTTTCTTTAATCCTATTTCAGATTTTTTCAACATACTACTATTTATGAAATTTGACTTATTTAAGATAATCTACTTATTTCTGGTAAATATCTATTAGCTTTCTCTACTAGTTATTACTTACAATTGATATATCATGTGTTATTTTCCAATTCATAGGAAACTTTTTTATTTCATTATTTTATCAGTTATCTAATTGTTACAGTTGCCATAGAAACAGTACTTTCAAAAAGATTATTTATCTTTTAATTTTAGAGTGATTGTTTATACATGAAACTTAATCGTAAGATTAGAATTATTGTATGAATTGTTGTACACTACATTTTAAACAAAACTTTAAAGTATCAATATTTTACTGAAAGGTATAAATTTTTGTCAAATACAGTTATTCATTAAAATTTTATGCATTCTACCAATAGTTTTACAAGGTTGGAATTCTAGTTCAAATGAATCCTAGTTATACTGAAATTACTCGACAATGAGTTGAATACCAAAAACTATGATTGTTAAGTTACTCAGCAACATAGCAAATAACCTAAGCTAATATTTACTGACTAGATAGTCCTAATGAATTAACTTCAGATGTTTAGAGCAAATGCAATAAATGAAATGGCGGAGCTCAGTTTACGAATGAGTCTATCTTTGTTTCGATTCATTAACCACTTGCAGATAATGAACATACAATACTTATAACTTAATAGTTTATAGGGAAAAACAACTACATTACAGAAGATATAAATATTTTGCATTACAAATAAATTAATCATAGTTTTGTAATGAAAGTATCCGTTGTCACAAAAACGACGATAATGAAATTCATTTATATGACTGAAATGCTGACAGTTCATTTTTCACAAAAACGTGAAGCAAAGGCACATTACATTATCTTAATATAAAGGTAGAGATCTATTCACAGATGGATAGATACCACAATGATCCGATCCAAAAACTATATATGTATAGATATGCGTAGTTCTTACTATAAATTTTGTTTTACTCAACGTTTCTATGGTGAAAGTATGTGTAATCAGCCTTATTTCCTTGATGATACGAAAACCTATTCCTAAAAACAATAATATAGCTATTTGTAAATCGTAGTGACTGTGTTACTGGGGTAATGAACTCTAATTGTAATTTTAAATCTTAACTATACAACAATTTATAACCCTAAACATTATTACCTGAATTAAATTACGTTTTGCTCAATGTTACCTAACATTTTTTTATACCTTGAAATACTTTTTGAACAGGCTTACAACACTACTGAACGTGCAAAATCCTAGTTTTTTACTGGAATTTCTAAATCATACTGCTTATGTTAATCCTTACAATAAATACTGTTGCTAACCTTAAGTCCAAATTATATTCTTGAAATTGGGCTCAGAAATGTTGTAAGACTAATGATAATGTAATTAAAGAACAAAATGTAAGGCAAGGTAACGAAAAACATAGATTAAAACGCTGTAACACTAAAAATTTTGGGCAAAGTATTGCAAAGCCTTGAGTTTTTCATACATTTTCCCCCGATGTTATACAAAAGGCATCTTGCAAATTTATATGATTTAGAATCAGCCTTTTGGTTCATAGGGTTAGCGTAAATTCTTATTAAAAAATCTACCTCTTACCCTAAAACCAAACCCAAAATCTTATTCCTAATCTTTAGCCTGAACTGTATGATATATTGTGTATAGTACTGATTTGTAGCTCAAATTTGAGGTGACCATGAGACTGATAGTACATTTCTTACTGGTTAAATAGAAAATTTTTCACCGTCAATTGAGTGCAGCATTTACCTGTCTTTATACTGTACTCTATCTCTTTTACTTCATAATCTTAAATAGTCTAGGCTTCGGTTATCTGGTATGTTGAAATTAATTTAAACTAGAATTTATACACCCGCTACTCAATCTCTTAGAAAAGTTTAACAATAATTCTAGATAACTAAAACTAGTATTTTGTTTATTTCTATTATCACAGGGTTTTATAAAGCAACAGGACTTGTTGATACAAAACAAAACTAGTTAATAGACAAGGTTATCATAGAATTAAAGCATGTGATAGGTCATGCATTTTGCATAAATTGTTCATTTACTGTGTGTAAACAGTATTGATATTCGTAGGAGCGTAAAGTAAACAGATGAATTGGCGACATTCTTAACTGTAACATTCAATGATAGAGATTTCTGTACTTCAGAGAAAATTAATTCAATTATGAAACTAGGTAAACTTTGCAGATGAATGGTAATTAGCATGAAATGTAAGTCGGATGAAATAGCTCCAACCGTGTAATTGAATAAATAAATTAGATGGAGAATTTACAGTACAGTACTAGGTATTCCTGACTAATATCTGTCTACTGAATTTCCAAAATGACATCTCAAACAAGTAGATATTGTGATAGTGTGGAATAGTTGAGAATAATAAATTTGGGTTATGCATTTGGAAGGATGTTGTAGAGTAAGAACCTAACAACTTTAATACTGGTTACAACCGTAAGATAAACAAGTGTACTTAGTCTTATCCTAGAAATCCCATGAGCTGCATAGCTCAGCAGTAACATCTGTGACAATAGCATTGAATTAAGTGACTATGAATGTCTACATACGATCACATTTGTCGAGGTTAAAAGTACTTCTAGTTGGCATGTGCCCACCATCATAAAATGTAAGTCTGTAACTTATAGCCATTTCTAATCATTAGCTGCTAAAATCAGTTGTATATTGACAGGAAAGGATTGATGTAAAAATCAATATTTTGAGTGCTAAGTAAGTGAGATGAATGTATCCTATTCAAGATTTCGTTACATGAGGCTATATGGTTGCAACAGTTTCCTTTGAAAACCGATTCTGCCGCTAAGTAAATCAAAATAAACCAGTTAATCCCTTTTCTATTTTAATGTTGTACTTCTTATAAGTGTATAGAAAGAGTGATATTCACCCCATCTTCAGGACATTTTTGTCTTTTGATGGTATTCCGTGACTCAGTAGGATATAAAGGTTCTGACAAGAAGGGAAGTATTAATTACATTTGATACTAATTCATGTAATATCAGTGAATATCAGTTCTAATTATCAAGCTAAAACCTTCTGTATCACAGGCACATAAACATAATCATTAGAAGATATTGAAAGAAGAATCAATGCAAGCGATAAAGCAATAAACATTCCATTCACTTTGGATCGAGATGCTTTATAAATGTACACAACAATTACAACAAGTGCAAGGTTTGATGTTTCTTAACTATAGCCAATTCAATTTCTAATTTTGTTATGTATTTATTGTGAAACTTGATTTTGGATCAATCTGCAATTATCTCTCCCCTGTAAAAATTTCATAGACCCCATTTTGTTAGTGTATATAATTCAATCAATCAGTGCCTATTACCCCACGTGCAGCATAGACCTTCGACCTTGGTTCTCCTTTCCAATTCTTCCCGAGTGCTTTTCATTCTTTTCATATCTGTTTCCAAATCCCGACGTAAGATATTCTTGAGTCTTCCTCTTTTTCGTTAGCCTTCAAGATTCCAAGTTAGTGTTTGTCTTGTGATACAGTTTGATGATTTCCTTAACGTATGTCCTAACCACCTCCAGCATCTTTTCGTAATTTCTTCCTCGGCTGGAAGTTAATTTATTCTCTGCCAATATGATGTTGTTGTTAATGGTATCTGGTCAACAGATTAGAAGTTTCTTGTACAGATAGCTGTTTATAAATACATGTTTCTTTTGGATGATGCTTTTCATATTGTATATAATTAGAAAACAATTTAATAATTGCTTTCATGAGATGAAAATTATATAAAACTAATTCTCATCTTTCAATTATATTTCCAAAATATCCAGTTAAGACTTCTACTTTCACTTTCTTCCATTCTGTAAGAAAGTTTTGATACATACTGATATACTCTAGATGATTACTGAAAATCTGGCAGCACTAAAGATCAACCTATTTTATCTTAGTTTAGATTTGCACTAATGAATAACTTCAAACTACAATGAAGCCCTTATAACCTTATACAAGCTCTCTACTCGAACACCACATGTCGTGTTAGAGCTTATGGCAGATTGTCTTCGGAATTGACCACTTCGTGTGGTGTTCGTCAAGGTTGTCCGCTATCTCCATTTTTATTTAATTTTATCATGGACATACTTTTAGAGTTAACATTGTCATCGTCTGATTTCTCTGGGGTTGACCTCTTTTCAGTAGATAAACTTACTGACTTAGAATATGCCGATGATATAGTTCTACTGAGTGAAGATGCTGATAAAATGCAGAATTTTTTGACTACCTTAAACATGAACGTAAGCATGTTTGGGATGCGATTCTCCCCATCCAAATGTAAAATGTTACTTCAGGACTGGCTTAATTCGGCACCAAAGTTAGTGATAGGGAGTGAAACTATTGAATGTGTTAACCGTTTTACTTATCTCGGGAGCCTCATCAGTCCCAACGGTCTAATGTCCGATGAAATCTCGGCACGTATACATAAGGCCCGATCGGCTTTTGCCAACCTGCGTCACTTGTGGCGTAGGCGAGACATTCGTTTAATGACGAAAGGACGCGTTTACTGAGCAGCAGTTAGATCTGTTTTATTTTATGGATGTGAAACATGGCTGTTAAGGATAGAGGATATTCGTAGGCTCCTAGTATTCGATCATAGATGTCTCCGAAACATTGCCCGTGTTTGCTGGGACCACCGAGTAAGCAATGAGTGGGTAAGAAATAGAGAACTAGGTAAATACGGTAAGTCTATTGATGAAGTAGTGAATCTTCACCGTCTGAGGTGGTTAGGACATGTGTTACGTATGCCTGACCACCGTCTACCTCGACGAGCAATGTTGTCTGGTGTGGGAGTAGGCTGGAAGGAAGCTAGGGGTGGCCAAACAAAAGCATGGCACCAATCCATGAAGTCATTGACAATTGGGCTGAGCCATGTTAATAGATGCAGACTACCTAGTTGGGGCCCACACGATGATCGTAACAAATGGTTAGAAATTTTATGTGATATGGCTCAAAATCGATTGCAATGGCGCAGGTGCATCCACTCTTTGTCTTACTCCAAATCCTAATTTTTGAGCTTATTATAATCTACTCTTTACTGAATCACTTTTTATCTCAAATCTCATCTCTGATCTCTATGCCTTTCCATTAGTACTTACTCTGTTACTACCTCCCCTACTCTGGGATTTGGTTTGACAATTTAGTCTTTATCTGCTAATTGAGGCATGGCAACTTGAACTGATGTACACATGTACAAAGTTCTACGTTGTATGTGACTGACTGACTGAAGCCCTAATATAGTAAACTTCTATCTTTTTCAGTGGATTTTTCAAACGAATATTCTACTTAGAATTAAAATATCATGCTTTGAACTAAATCTAACTCTACAAATCTATCTACCATATATTAAATAAAAAAAATTTTTCTTCTATAACTTAACAAACCTTTTGTACTCCATTTGATCCTGGTGACTTGACATGTACTTTAAAAAGTGATTTCTCCAAATATCGATATTCTAAAAATTTACTATTATTATTATTATTATTATCATTAGAATAATAAAGTGAATTTGGCAATCCTGTAAAATTCAGCATACATATTAATTCATTGATAATTTTTTGACAATTCTCTGTACCAATATGACATAGATGTAATAGACGTCGAGTAATTGTTGATGGATTGTATAATTTCGATAGATAATACTTTAAACGATTATTTAAAATATGTTGAACAATATTTTGTTGATTTAAAACAATAAATTGATTTATCAGATTGATATGATTTATTGAATAATTGATAGATGATTGAAATTCAATTGTTTGAAGGTCATAAAGTATTTGTTTAGTTTGATTCATTATTACATGTAAATAAGTGAGGTGTTTCTGAAAAAAGAAATAAATTCATATATAGAATTAATAAGCATAATAAACTTATCAACTGATAAGGAGTGACAGATATAAAAAAAAATTGTAACAAGGATCTAAGATTTAATTTGGATTGTGACTGGCAAGTGGAATCCAGGACGCGCGTTTCGTCCTATTTGATACTCACCGGCTGGATGTACCTGCATCCTAACGTTAATGTTCACAGCGGAATTCGAACTCAGTCCGTTTCGCGTCAAACGCTACCGTATACACCACTAGACTACTGAATCGAGACAGTCATGTTTGTGCAATGGGCGAATCGGTAGTAGGATGAATTTGTATATTCCCATTGATTTGTTATAGACTGAGACTGGTCCAAATTAAATGATACTTGTGAATATTCACTATATCGAGGCAATCCGCTCAGGATAAACATAGAGCAACAGTGACTGACCAGCTTCAGTCTATAACAAATCAATGGGAATATACAAATTCATCCTACTAAAGATCTAAGATCTTATTTACTATACAAGATTTAATCTTATATTTGTTTTCAGGACAGTTATAATCAACAAAGATTATGGTACGTTAGACAAAGTTGGCTTAATAACACATCACAACGAGATAAACATTAGAATGATTCATATAATGCATAGGGAATATTGATGAGAAAGATTAAATATAGGGAATATGGTTTAGGAATTTGGAATGAAATAGTTTAAGTGAATCACCAAGTAATAAAAAAATTTAATAAATGAAAGCGTCTGTTCAATTGTAACTGATTCTATATCTAATCACCAACCTCAATTATCACGCGGACTACATTTGAGTAATTGAAATCTACCAACACAACCTTATTCATTAGACAATAATTCTATAGACTTGTCATATTTTTGTTTGATCACACTTAGCTTTCATTAAAATTCCTCCAACTCTAGGCAAAAGCCCTAATCAAAGTCCAAAGTGATTCCCTGTACAAACCTATTGCAATCACATCAGTCAATGAAGATTAACATCTACTTAAAGCCTTGCTTCACAAATGAATTAATTTCGAGTCTAATCGAATTCTAAACAAGAGAAATACAAATAATTTAGGTGACCGTGTAAAATGAATATACAACTGTACCACAGAGACCAATTTTGTATAATATCACTAAATAAATACAATCATTAACTGTGAGTATTATGTGAACTGCAATTAGGAAGTCTATGTCTGGTCACATAGCGTGTTGAAGTAATCAATGACTTTATGAACTAAATGCACATGTTGTTCTACTCATCTTTAGTGTTATCTGATTATGTTAATTTGTTTGTAGCCACTAAAAAACATACCACCTCACTGCATTCTGAAAGTGCCATCATGTTTATCACCTCTATTTGATTGTAAAATAATCTACAAAATATATTACAAAATGCTATTAATTACTCTTGAAGACCTTACAGAAACCAAGATGTGTTAAAAACAAGTTAAGCCAATAAATAAATTCAGTAAGTTAAAACATATATAAATATATACTAACGACATGGTTAAGATCTATGCGACAACCACGACTAGTGGTCAAGAAAATAGAAACGCATATCTCAGGATCAATCAGAGTGACACTGTGCATTCGTACTTCATTTTCCACTATATCCCAGATCCCACTATTCTTTTATAAATACCCTTTTTTCCTTCTTCCTGAACTTTATTCTGGTATTTATCTAGTTATATTTTTTTCGTCATGTTCATATGGTATGGAAACTTGGGTATATATATATATATATATATATATATATATATATATATCAGGTTTTCCACTGTTAATGATTGACTGAATAACTACTATCGTTAACTTTAGTTTTCAGAGCTTTAAGAACAATTAAGAAGTATTTTATTTCTATATAAGAACTAATCTATAGGTTAACCTGCAATCATATAATCCATTAATATAATCAACACTGAGATGACAATTGTACCAGTACGTAAACTTTAATGAAGTGGAAAAATGAAATATGATCAGTTTCGAAGATTAAGGTTCTCGAGTGAGTGTTCACTGTTATTTAATTCTATGCAAAATCAGCCATGGACTAAGTAATTTCAATCTACCACTGAATCAAAACTTTGTACTATGATAAGACTAGTCAAACAGTTTATAAGTAATATAATTAATCCCTATACAGGTTGGTTTATGTAGATCATTATTACTTTGAAATGACAAAATGAATTCCTGAAAATTATTTAGTTTACTTACCTCAATGGTTACACAATCATCTGTTTCCATATTTTTAGCAGATTTTAGATTGACGATTAGTGCATGTAACTTTTCTGAGAAGTAGATTAAACGTCGTTTAAAATTATGACCACGATTGAGTTTCTTCATTAGAATTTCACGCCAACGACATAACGTATGAAGTAAATTTAAAGTATTGGAGTCACCTAATTTCAGATTATCAACAGTTTTCAATAGGCTGTTACTGGCTTCCAGCTCTTGGTCATTCAGAAGTGACAATCTTATAATCTGATTGAATGAAACATAAACGAATAAAAAGGTTAGATTAGTAAAGAATACTCGTAGAGATTTTCGAATTTTTTAATTTACATAACAAAATGATAATAGACAACTGTTAGAACCCAGGAAGCACTAAACAGCTGTTTCGTCCCAATTTGTAAGTCTTCAGATATGTACGTCAATAACATAAGGGATAGAACCTAGAACCTTCAAGCTTCTAGATAAACATTTAGTTTCCAAACTGCAGAGTCAGCGTCGTCGACGCTGAATGTTGAGGATTACCTTGACAACACCTATTATTATGCTCTCTACTACTAACAAATGAAACTCGAATATTAATTCTACTTCAACCGATGATAGGTTTTTTACAATGTTTGTAGTATGTTTTTGAGATCCACCTACTAACGATGCAAGTTTTATAACTCCAGATTTACAGGTACACAAATGATTTAAAAATTCAGAGTTAATATTTCTAAAAAATCATTTTTATAATTAATTGCAATCAAAGTTCGAGAAATAAGGAATTTTTCGGTAGTAAACAACCAGCCTACTTAATTCAGTCTAATTACCTCAACAATATAACATCATAGTCTACTGAACATGTTTTTCTATTGCTGACGGATTCTGAATATTCTCTTATGAATTCATACAACATACTGTAAATAATAATATCATTTAATTGATTGATAAATCGACTGAAAAGTTAATTGTAATGAACTAGGAAAATGTCATCATCAGGAAAATTTCATTTATTAAATTTGTTTCAGATGACAGAAGAATTTTCAACGATCATATTATATCAATGATATCACCAGAATGCATACTTATAAAAGATTGAATTCATGGTTTCACATGAGTTTGAAATGGATATATAAGAAGATTGTTTCTACGTATGATGGTTATCACTTGAAGATAAGTGATTGAAGAAGATGATTAATCATTTCATGAAACTGCTTTTATTGTTTAACTATAAATCTGTTTTACATATATAACAAATAAGACTGAATCTACTTTTATTACTATATTAGGTTGTTATTCTTTTTTTTAGATGAATTAACTATCATTAACTGTAACATAGCAGTAAGAATATCAAAGATAAATTTAGGCCAATAATGTTTTGCATATATTCAAATGTTTTGATGCCCGTACACTGTTACGATGCGTGAAATTTGGAGGTTGGTTAGCTGAGTGCCAGTTACTTGTGCATAGTCGATAATTGCGCGTCTGCCCGGTGCCCACTTAGTCTCAAGCAGGAATAAAACAAGAACATGAGTCGATAGATCAGCCAGACAGAATCGAATTATATTTTATACATTCGTTTATATATATATATATATATATATATATATATATATATATATATATATCGAACCAGACCACACAGCGGACCAATTAGGAAATTAACATGAATACAGAATTAAAGAAATAGTGGCAGTGAATAGGGATAACTTGTACACAACCCATGAACTGTAGTTCATAGTAAGAGATAATATACTAAGAGAAAATATACTATTCGGGAGTATAGGGTAAGATGAATGTAACAATCATAGAGACAAAATGTTTACATTACCCACAGTTAATATAATTGAAATAGTGATCTAAAACACAGTACTGAGAGTTTGTTACTCTTCATTAATGGTCCAGCATAACATATATAATCCTCTTATATCAAGGCGAAAAAAAAATCGGAAATTACAATCTCTAAAGTCTATTCTTCTTATTATTGGGATCCTTACGGATATGCTAAACATTCAGTAATTATGATATCTGTATTGATCAATTTGTAAGATTTTAACACACACATTAATGATTGTCATATGTGATTCCCTTCCACAATTGTTGTAACTGGCTTATCATCCTATTTTACTGAATCCTGTGCACTACTCTCTTAATTTGGTCTTCGTTGTATTTTGTATTTCCTATTACTAATTAGTCCAGAATATGATTTACAAGAGCTATTGTTTTTACTCAATAAGTGTCATGACCTTAACTCTTATTAACTGGTGTTTGTTATTTCTATCTGTACCTCTTGATAGGGTTTTATTGACTAAGGCATCTTGTCAACCAATCATTATTTTCAAGTCTATCAGGTCGTAGTTATAGCAGAAGTCCTATTGACCTGTTTTTCCTCTCGTCTAGATAGCTATGTGGTCACTTCAAGAGTTATGTTAGTAACCAAATGATACACTTCAAAATAATGTCAATTAATATTGGAATGTTGACCAGTCGGGTGTATGGGGGCGGGAGATATTACAGTAAGGAGGTTAGGCTTTATAGAATGTGTTTAAGCTATTTTAATTTATTGGACCGACAGTGTCTCAATTCTTATTATGCTTAAATGGCTTGATAACATTTTGGATAACCAGAGCCAATAATATACAAAATTACTTAATAAGTCAAAGATACATTCGAGTTATATGAATATTATAAAAGCGTCGAATGATTATTTTATTCCATTAAAGTTGGATCATTGTTAGCACAGTGATCCAGGGTTTATATTTCCTCTAATTTAGAGCACAACAGCTGGATGTGTAGCTATTCCAGTATCCTAGTTTATCTACTTTAGGCGCCGAAATTCATCACTTGTACAAAATTTGTGATAATGCTGAGAGGAAATCCCCTCAGGATGAACATCTAATTACAGTGATTGGTTAACACCAACAACGCTACGATACAATTCCTTACAAATAGATTAGTATATACCATAATTTGTCTTAATTTATGAATTCCCATGAATATTATATAATTTCATTGGGAATAGACATCTGATTATCGTAAATTATCTCATAAAAATTGTAACTCATTTACCAAAGCAAACTTTATGCGATCTACTTTAAACAACACTGTTTATGTACATATATGTGATGCTATCCGATTTATCTCTTAAAAGTAGATCAAGTGAGCTTCGAGTTTATTGTCTGCTAGTTGCAAGGTTAGCACTATAGACGACTTGTCATCGCTCTTTTAATAGTTCTTAAAAAAAGATTGCGGCGAAGTTCTGTTAAAAAATTGTGAACTTCGAAGAAAACTAAGTTACAAATGATAACAGTAACTTGCTGCTTAGAAGTGATAACAGTTTTAGTGCTATATTGCTATGATTTGAGAGCCTGATTCAGTCACAATATATGTGGCTTCTAAAAACAGTTAATATAGCCAGCCTTACCAAATTTCGAAGCCGAAGGATGCTAAGGAAGCTTTTGTCACAGATCTAATAACCATGCACACTCAAATCTGGCTTATATTAAAATAATACTAGAGTAATGCAGACAAAAATATATGGTCATTGACCATGAACAGATCAATAATTCGTCTAGTCAGGATAACACGCACGCTCTTGAATTTTTCACTTCCATAGAGTCTCAAAACAACTTGTGATCCCTTCAGATCTTTATGGCTTGTCATGCGCATAATAAATTGTCTAAAGCTGAAAATAAACAAGTGTTAATTTTTCACTCAACAGTAATTACTAGATTTTCATACTCACATCGATACGTCATTTGTAAACAGGAATGATAACCAGTAGATTCCTGATGGATTGGTTTATCTGACAGGTGTTGTTTCAAGGTTAAAACGTAGGGTAAAGATGAATATTACTGATATAAATAAATTAATAAAAGCCACTGCTTAGAAGCTCTTCGTTGGTCCGAGAACCCCCCGACTACTAACTTATAAATGAATGTATAAAATATTAGCACGATCGGAGTTTGTGTTTATTGATAAAGTTTTCTGATCATCACAACAGTCTTTTCACTTCATATAACAAGTGGGTGAAGGAGTTAGCAAGCATTAGTGCATCTGAGACTGAATCAGAGATGGCAGATCACAACAATTAACACTATATTCTTGGTATTTTTATAGTTGATAAAAGACGTTGATTATATAAGGAATTCACAATAAAAAAGATATTAGAAACTGCTGAAAGTTAAACTACTCACATTTTGTAGATGTAGATGATAAGCATCGACTTTCTGAATACACATTTTGATCCGATCACTTAGATTATTTATAGATTCCAAAAGTAAATAATCAATGCAGCCGTATTGATTTGGAAATTCTCTAAAGAGATTATTCAAAGCAACTTCATCAAAACATAATAAAGTTTTCTGTATTGTTTTATAGAAACACTGACTACATTGATAATTATCCATTAGTTGTATTGTAGGATAACTATGAATAGCTGCAACAAGTCTAGGACGTGTAGTCAATATCCATTGTAAAAGTGCTGGATTATAAACGGATGATTCTTCGGGAGCGTTAATTGTTCCAGTGATCTTTACAATATTCTGCCATGTCTCATACAAGTTGAATAATACCTACAGGAAGGAAGGGTAAATACGTATACAAGAAACACGTTGAACTATTACAAAATGCAAAGGTGTTGCAAAACGCTTATGAAGATATACTCAAATTAAAATTATAATCGATTATTTACTTCAGTGACGGGTAAATAACTTTACTAAGAATAATTTCTCAACACAAATGTTACATAGGTTCGTATGTTCTAACCCTAGTAAAATAAAATTCAATGACGTTAATTGATTGGTGTATTTTATCCAAGTTCGGTCAGTTAATCATAGACTATTTAGAACAAATCACATGTGTGTATAGATCCAAGTTGTCAAACGATATCAGAACAACGAAATCAAATTTATATGAATAACACTGCCACAAGATGCATCAGGAAAAAATAAAGCAAATGTATGAACGAAAGAATAGAGGAATTTAAGAACTAGAAAAAGATAAGCAAATGTGACAATTCTTGAACCATGTCACCCAGTGTCTCCAGCCATTCATTGCTATTATCACGCGTACCTGAACCAGGTAGTCAGCATTTGTCAGCCTGGCTTAGACCGATAGCGAAAGACTTCATGAACTAGTGCCATGGTTTATTTTGGCCGCCTCTACCATGTTACCATCCTGTAGGTGATCAAACATACGCGTTGCATGTTCTAACCTCCTCAGTCGATGCATATTCACAATTTCATCTACTGACTAGTTAGCACTCTGTGTTTAACATAAATATTGATTACTTGACCATTCGATAACATACAGGCGATACTTCAAAGACTTCTATGATCAAAGTCACGTAAACTGCGTATGTATTCTATTTTCGTGTCCCAAGTTTCGCATCCATAGTTCAAACAGAGCAAACAGCAAACTCGGCCTTTCGTTGATAGACAGATGTATCACATACACCACAAGGGGTGAAAATTGTAGTAAGCCAATCGACCTTTATGAATCCAGACTGGAATTTAGTCAGATACCTACTTACACGTGCCAATGTAACTTCCGAGATAAGTGAAATGGTTAATGCACTCAACTACTTTGCTCCCTGTAATCAGTCTAGGGGATGATGTTGTCCAATTCTAAAGTAAAATTTTGCATTTAGAGATAGAAAAATGTATCCCAAAATGTGTTTCCATTGTTACTCTAATTGCTCAGGAGATCTCATATATTATCTTCATGTAAGTTAACTACAATCATCAAATACAAAATAATCTTTTAGCGTTGACTTAACCTTAACTTTAAACTATACTCTAAGTATGATAGTTGTGATACTATCCACTTAATAAAACCAAAACTAAGTGTAAACAATTTCAAAACAACAATAACCTAATGATTGAAAGTTGAACCTCATATCTCTTTATCCTAATCATTATATCACATCGAAAATATAAAAAAATTAAAGAAAAAACTACATTTACCTCACAAACTTACAATTAAATGTATAAAGAATAAAAATTGTTTTTCTAATTCTAATGTATTTTGTTTTAATTTATCAATTTGTAATTTTTCTTTCCAACGTTCATTGAAATGTTTACTACCTGGAATATCAAATTCATTGAATAATTGTAAATTATTTTTCAATGTTGAATCCATTGTAAGTTGATTAGATAAACATTTTATAAATCCATTTTGTAAATATTTTATACATTCATTGTAAATATGCATCCATAGTTTATCCATTTGTGAATCGCTTATAAGTATCTATACAATAGAAAATACAATAGGGATTATTGTTAATTGTATGAATATTTTAACAAATTAATAAGAAATTGAAATCTTTATAAAGTGATATCTTTAAAGAAATTATTAGAAATCAAAGAGTACTGGTTATCTATGAAGTAAATCTTCTTAGAGGTGAATATTGACAATTCTATGATCTTTAAACTTCGAGAATAAATTAAAACCATGAATTGGATTTTGTAAATTTAGTTAATTCATGATATACCTCAATGATTTTATTCAATACTATTAATAATAATTATTTCAGTTAAAACTTTTCTCAGCCAAATATGAAACAACTGTCTTATCCTAACTATGGTCGATTCAGAATGAATATCTATACAAAATAGCATTTCATTTAAAATAAATAAAATTATTTTAATTGGGATGGAATCTAGGTGGGGGGAGGGTTGCTTACTGCTGAAGAGTTCCATATTAGAATGAAACAGTTGTCTAATGCTCTCTAGTTTCCATTGGTAACCTATCAACAACATTAATCTCTAATATATCTAATTAACTAAATTAAAGGATGAATTTGTTATTGATTTTCTTATGAGAAATAGATTTCATTAGTTAGAAAATCAACAAAATACAGGTAGGGATTCTAACTTATAATTACTGACAATATACACTACTAATGACCGACAGTAAACAAAATTCAGAAGTTCCGTGTATTGCATATTGATTAATAAAACTGAGTTTGTTAAATAGATTGACAATCATTTTATCTTATCGACATATAATTATGTTAATCTTGTACATACTAAAATTGTTATCCATAACAACTACAGGAAATCTGTTTTAAAGCATGTCATTATTGGCTGAATACATTTTAGTTGAATGAATTTGTCACAGGTTGATTTTGGTAGGGTAACACTGAAAACCAAGGAGGGCTGTTTCGTTCTAGAATAGGATTCTTCACTAATGAGCACCCTAGCTTCCGCCTTAGGAACCTTAGATTTACAAACGCTTAACCAATTGTAACACTAGCCTTGTATCGAAAGATTGGATTCCCACCACAAATCAATTTCAAAAATATCATTTCATTAGGTGTTCTATAGTGGATTATTCACTAGACTACTAAATAGTCTTTAAATGAAATTATTCAAAGTTGTAACAAACTATTGCAATAATATGTGTACTGTTTCGGCGATCCAATATAGACTTAATTTTACAATTTTTATAGACAGTTTTTAAAATTTTAAATGAAATGTATGTAGTTGGATTCTCTTAAAGAATTAATACGTTTATACATTACGAGGTGGGAATCAATGGTCTGTATATAACTTGTGAGAATAAACTAAAGAAATGAACTACGTTGGACTGCAGGTAATTTATTGAAATAGTGTCATTTTTGTATTTTCCATATTCTTAAGTAGAACAAATTCACTGTATAGGATTATTATACCAAAAGAGTTTGCATTTTAATGAACTTCGAAATGCACTATCAAAGTGCTAATGAGGTAAGTAAAGTCAAAATATATGTTGAGAATATGATAGTTAACCATAGAAAACATTCTACTATAAAATTAATTTAATGCTAACTATCCTTGTTAAATATCTGAAGTTTTATATCACAGACTGAATTTAGTTAGACAATCAATGATAACTAAGAAAAACTAGACAGTTACCTCTTCGTAGTCTAGGACTCCACAACAGTGCATGACTACGTCAAAGATTATACCATAGACATATAGACCGAAATGACAGATCCTAAACTTTGAAACATTGAGTTATTATCGAATAATTTCTTTTTCTAACTTCAACCACTTCATGATATTGCGGGACTGTTAGTCATCTTCATTAGTGATGTCTCATAAACATTCATTTAGTTTTTTTATTATATATATCAGATATCACTTATCATAACTTAACATTCAACTTTAATTATATTAGAACGATATGAATAGGGACCATTCTCCTTCTAAGAAAATTTTGTTTATACTGAACGTAATCATGATCCTACATCCAGCTTCAAAAATTATCGCCTAAATTGTAATTTAGTAAGCATTTTATTGTAATACGTTGCATATGAGTCAATGTAAAAACTAGAGAGAAATGTATATGAAGACAACTACATTTATCTCTGTTGATTGATCATTATTTAGTCACCGGTGTAGTTCTAAGTGCTACTCAACGAATACTATCGATCAGGTTGTAATACGGTCACTAAACTTAATAACTCGATATTGTATAAGTTAATTATTGATGTTCGGGAGACATTGGACACTGGTGTCATGCTAGTTGACATGAGTCAGTAAGGAGTATACAAATTTATGCAAGAAATCATAATACATATTAAATTAGAACCCTTAGATTGCGCCCTAATTAGTTCAGTAAAAACATCTAAAATGGGAAACTGAGTAGAAAGAGTTCGAATCCAACAGGAAGCCTCAATTCCATCAAGATCGCAGGCACACTTTGCTGACGAGTAGCAATTCACATGAGGCCTAATTCAAACAGTGTCTCTTGAGGAGTATTGTCAGCTACATAACTTGTATCTACTGAGTTAAAATAGTGTTTATTTTGAACCCTTAAAACTTTTTAGACAATAATACATATTTCTCAGTTTACCACAACCAGAAAAAGAATAGTTGTTTGTTCATATCTCTATTGTTTGTTTAAAAAGGTGTAAAAGCAAAAAGAAAAGTTAAAATAAGATACATATTTTGGGCTTTTGTTATCTTACATGTTGTCCAGGTATTTAAATAATAATTAGAATTCACATGGAATAGAATGTGACACTACCAAAACAATATAGTTGAGTAGCTTGGCAATAGGTAGGATAATCACAGCCACATTTGATTACATTATTTCATATAACTCATATGGGCTTTAGATATCTCGCAGGTCGTCGAGTGCTTCAAATGTTATTAGAGATCACTGGAACGAATAGTTCAGATACTCTTGACTTGTACTTAGTTAGCTTAGTAACATGCCAGATAACCGAAGTTATATCAGGGGAGATTTTATAATTTTATTATGAGAACCAGCAACCAATTATTGAATTTTAATAATATCTTAATCAGAAGTATGGCTTAGATACATTAAGTATCAATTCATCATATTCCGTCCCCATGTTATGGATGCTTCTTCCGATATTGATTACCCAGTTTTTGTTCCAAGTTAGTACAACAAGTGATCTTTTATTTTGTTTGCTTAGAGGTCAGAAATATCAAGAATATATTGAGTGTGTTTCAAAATAAACATGATCTACTGAGTGGACTTTAGATCTTCATTATCCAGCATGCAGTCGAGCCCTTCTTGAATATCCTAGATGTTATTATCGTTTGAATACAACTGGAACTAGATTTCAAGATTTTTTACTCAAAGGAATCAATTGCTTTAATTATATGCCTAGTAATCAAAGGACTGCTGTCGGTTCTCAACAATAGAGTGAGTGGTTTTGACTATCCAACATGTTATTGGTCCTTTTGATTGAAGTGAGTCAAAAGTTTTGGATTCTACTTCTAACTAATTTCAATTTTATTCAAGTTACTTGGGGTCATATTCAAAGCAGACAGTGGGGCTAGGGTGTGTTGCGAATCTCCTAGATATCAATTGATAATTTGTAAGTTAGCAATGGGTCAAGTGAAGGCCAACTGTATAATTGATGTTGGCCAAGCCATCAACACAACATGACTTACTTTAAGATAAGTTAAAGCACACAACTTAGACATGATTCAGCACTACATAAATGAAATAAAAATCAATAGAACAATAAGTTTGAGTGTATTTTAAGCCACGTGAAGGATCACCGTAGACATTATTTTATTACTAAAAAATATAATATGATTTATGACTGTTCTATACTACTAAATTACTGCATACAATCAATAAGAGATTTCTGATTAATAAAACTGTAGTGCTATGGATAAAGTATGATATATTGTACTGATACACTTCATGCCAATTAACTGCTGCCCCATCGTCGCATACATACTCAAAGTAATAAAAGTATGATAATGTTAATAGTAAGGCCTCATCATCAAATTGGTTAGGTATACACAAAATCTGTCTAGTAAATCATACTTCAAATCTCATCTATAGATAATTAAAATTAATGGTAGATAGTTATGCATAACGTGAAATCTGGAACATATTTTTATCAGTTCAATTTACCACAATATATCAGTACAGTATTGATGGATATTAAAGTCGCAGAACTCATAGTAACATCCGTGTTAGTAGGAAAAATAATTGAATATAAAGAATGAAGTCCGAGAAAAAAGAATTAGTTCATGAAAAGAAAAGTAATAAAAGAATTTTAAAACTTAAAATTTAGGAGATTACAATGAATGGATAAACGACTACCATTTCGACCTATTCAGTATAATGTCACCGAATGTTTCCGACTATTTTTTATGATAATCGTGCGGACTTAGACAAAATAAAGTGCGTTTACTAATATGGCTCACACCAACAGTCGATGATTGTATGAACTGATGCTATGTTTCAGATTGGTCACCTCGACCTTACTTTCATCCATCATTATTTCACTTTAAGGTACAAAGCGGTCTGAAATATGCAGTACATGTCCCGACCACCTTAGTTAATTAGAATTTACAACCTCACCGACTGTTTTACTAGTTTCTGCTCGTAACTTGCGTTTAACCTCATTACTGTCTACCTGATAGTTCCAACAATCCCAAGCGATGTTTTGGTGACATTTATGACCAAATACCAATAGCCAGCGAAGGTCATCTATATTTAAACGGCTACGTTTTCTCTTTCATGCAATAAAACAGAAGTGACCGCCGAGCAATACACTCGTCTTTGGTAAACGTGTATAACGTCCAAGCCATGGGTGATGTAAGTTAGTTAAAAGATGAGATTTACGAATCCTTGTTGTAACTGCGTCAGACTCTAACCTATCGAGGCTAATTAGACTTCAAGATAAGTTAAATAGTAGGTGAGCTGAACTTCCTCAACCCTACCTTTAGTTCAGGTGTTAGCATGAACCAATCATGAAACAATAATATGCACTTATAGGGGGGAAAGGGATTCCAAGCATATTTGCACTGTTGCTTAAGGTGACCGTAAGACTCAGTATTTGTCAGGATTTTCGTCATCTACGTATTGTAATTTGATGAATGGCCCTCGTAGTAGAAAATCAAACCACAGAATTTGAGATATCATTTCTTATAGTAGTGACTTTACGTTGGAATTAAACAAAAATGGGCTAATGAAAAGCTTTAATAAACACTGCTTAAGATTTCAAGTTCAGATGACATTTTGCCACAAGCTTTCACTCGACCAATTGTGTTCAGGCAGTGAGTCTTCTGGTATAAATTTTTCAGTGATAGTCACTGATATATAAGTTTCGGTTTAACTGAATTAAATATGGCTTTAAAGTCACGAAACGCTACTATTGTCCGATGTTAGGTGATTGGAAGTAGTTAGTAGGAAACTCTGCATGAATCGAATTTCGCGTTAGTTGGTATTCATCCCTAAGGTGTGCCTGAAATCCTAAGCGTACTGGCTTCTTTGTGACATTCAAACCCTTCCCTACAGACTACTTCTAACCACTTGACATGAGAATATAATGCACATTATGTTGATTCTCGAAGGTTACTGATTACAGTACAGTTTAAGTGCTGGAATTGGATTAGCAACATTGAGTACTTGACAAAAATGACACTGGTTATAACTAACCAATCAATAAGTTAATAACTGAAACTGTCACAGTCACGTAAAGCTTTTGTTGTATGAATGTTACAGTATACAGTAAAATAACATATTATTGGATGCAGTGGGGACTGATGAATTTGAAGTTCCACATCATGAACTGACAACTATTGAAAACAAAGGATCTCTGAACAAGCGTTGAGTTAAATTTAACAATCCTCATAACATACATTAATAATCACCATGTGCTGACTAGTGACTACCTTTAGAAACGGAGTAGCAGTTAGTAAAGTCAAGTAATACATTTTTGTTCGAGTTAAGGCTAAGTCCTTGATTGTCACAATCCTTGATAGGATTATAGATGCGAACTACTGATGGGTTTTTATACTAGGAGGGAACATATATTCACTACCTTTTGGGTCTTAATAGTTGACTAACTGAAATCAGTCTATGATATAAATGCCCAAAAAACAAAAATATATTTCTGAATTTAATGACTGGTAGATTGGGAAGATTCAATTTTACGTTTAGACAAATACTTAAAATATGAAGCTTATTAACCAAGTAGTTATTTATTACAAGTCATCGGTATTTATCATAACAAATAACAAGGTGGCTTAAGCTATTCATTATTGATGCCAATTATGAAATATATTCATCAGTAGCTTATAACCTATTCATAATATTAACTACTGTAAAACTCAAGGGGAATAAGTTCAATGAATTTTTAATTTTCATCTTCATCAATTCTTTAATGAAAGATGACATATTTATTTTGGAATTGGTGTAATTAATGCTCGGTATAAACACATTACAATATCATATTTGCCACGTGTAAATGTACCCTGGAAGCAACAGTGAATGGTTTGAGACTACACAGCCCATAGAGAGAAATAACCATAAACTGATGTATAAATTAGCTACCATTCAAAGGCTTGAATACATGTTACTAAACTACATTGAAATGGCGAAGTGACAAACAGTTAATAGGGTAGTGCGCATATAAATGTTCTAGACACACAGATAGCGAAGACAATGTACGGAAGGTGGAAGGAAATAAATAAATAAAATAAGATAACTACAAAATAAAAGATGTCCCTACTTCATGAAAATATCGATTGAGTCAGGTGTGGTCAATGAAGAGATGTGGGTAGGGGAGTGTTACAGATTTCTTATGAAAACATAAACCAGAGTGGTGAGTTCGATTTCCTATGGCTCATTTAGTAGATAGTTGTCATGTAGTAGAGAATATGAAGTCATCTAAAGTAATATGACCTATACTATCAAAGTTTCTTAATGGAGTCCATATTGATTTATTACACAACAGAAGCTGTAGGAATTTCAACTAACCACCCTAGTCTACCTATTCGGAAGAAATTTGTAACATTCTCACATTTCTTCATTGACAATTCCTGACTTAGCAAATATTATCATGAAGTTGACACATCTTTTGTGCTTGTTTCGTTTTAGTTTTATTTTTCCTCACTACTTTCGTACACTATCATCCCTACTTGTGTGAGTGGAACTTTTGTTTACACACCATTGCGTAATTTTGTTCCTATCGATGATTATTATTTTGATTGGATAATGGTAGTTTTGTGGAGACAGGTATTTAGTTACGTGTATTCGTCAGAGATTGATGTTGGTTGAGTAACACAGGAAAATAGGGAGCAATAGACGTCTGTTTCGTTCTAGTTAGGGGCTCCACAGGAGTCCATACCCCCGACCGTAGCTGCTACCTTGACGTGGTGGTCGGGCTTGTCTATCGTGATGACCCAACCGAGCTATATTGGCTGGAACAATTGTTTCTGTAGGTTCTACCATGCCAGGCAGGTCGATTGGGGAACGATGAGACTAAAAGCAGCTACTCAAGGTCTGAAGGCGAAGTCGTACTGCTGACTGCAGAGGGGTGTGACAGCAGTAAGGTGTTTCCCTCGGACAACCAGCATCTGCAGCGATGCTGCCTTCTCACAAGGAAGGAGGGGTTAGAAAAGGTCGGCCCTAAAAATGTCACACCTCACCCTACCTCACGGATTTCCGTCTCCGGCGGTATGGGTGCCCACTAAGGGCTTTTAAGTGCGGAGCTAATACTCAAAAAACTCTTCATAAAAAGGCCGTGCGTGACAGGCCTCAAGCAGTTGTCCCTTGGGCTCTGCGGTCACGCTCTCAGGTCTCTAAGACCGACACTAATCTGCCTTCTTTTTCAGGTTCTTCAAGAAACACCATTCCACGGTGTGGGCAGCCGGGAAGTGACAACCGCCCTCATACCCGTAAAAGCACGAGAGTCCAAATTGGAGTCCATACCCATTCAATCAGTTCATACGCTAATAAAATCATTAATAGTGTAAAATAGTCAATAGAAAAAAAATCTATAACTTCTTTCTAATCAATAGTTACAGTATATTAATTAAATAAATTATAATTAAATATAACTTACCTTTCTATTAGGTAACTGAATTTCAAATAAATCAAACATAATTTGTTCAATCATCATTAAAGTAAGATGATCACCATATACAAGACGTGATTGAATTTCAAGTAAACGATTATTAATTATCTTTTGTAGAATATCACATTGACATGTTATATGTTCAACTGACAATGTTGATGTAGAATTGATCATTGGCATTTCATGTAATGTAGATGTTGTTGTCAATTGACGAATTTCTTCTAAAAATACATTTGGATAATTAGCATCTAATAGTTCCATTGAATGTTCTAATTTATTTTTATGTAAATCTGCATCATTAGAATGATTATGTTTTTCATTATGTTTGATAATTAAATTAATTGAAAATTTATTTTTAATATGATTATTATAAAATTTTGATAAATTCATAAGATTAGAATTAATTTTTATTGTAGAATTTTGACAAATCACTTTAAATGATTTTTCATATTCTTTATGTTGTGATGTAATACATACTGAAGGATATGTGGAAATGTTAATTGGTGTCCATGAATAATTCTTTGGATAAGGAAATGGTAATGGCCAAATATACTAAAAATAAAAAATCAACAAGTAGTATAGGGTTGAAAAGATAAATAACAAAGTTCATTGGAATCAATAATACAATACTGTTAGCCGCACCATGGCAACTAATGATTGAAAAAAAATGAATTAACAACTTCTACTATTCCAATTTCCAATGCATTTCATTTATTGATTGATTGATTGATTGATTGATTAAGTCTGTTTCAGAACTCTCTATTCCAATTGACATTCAACGTGTAGACATTTACGAATATTCACCCTTCCTTTGACCTATAATCATCATTACATTGATTTCCTCCAACTATGATTTGATAGCAAGCCTATCTTGAGATTGTCTATCCCTCTCCGTGCACGTAACTCAGAACAGTACATGTACACACATGATTGTAACATGAAACTGTACACAAAATGCACACCTTTCTTCATCCACGACAATTCCAATATTAGTTCACTTACAATGACTCATATGACAATTTCATACCCTGTATGCAACTGGATATTCGTAATCAATGTTACCTCTTATTTACATTTATATTCGATAATTTTTGATTTTGGTTATTTCCTTGAAGAAGCTCGGACCAGTTTGCCGGGCGAAAAGTTGAAATTTTTCATTAATTTCATCCGCTGAGATTATTAACAAATATATTCTATTCATATGTAATACAATTATAACTTTAAAGAGGAGGTTTTTGTTGTTTTATATCTGTACTTGTTATGATCTTACTGTTAGAGATGAAAATCCGTGGATTAAGATGTGATGTTTTTGAGAAGACAACATTACTGTTATGCTGACTGTGTAATAGAAACACCTTATTACCATCACATCTCTGTACAGTCGGCAGTACAACTTCACCATCGGATCTTATATTTGCTGCTTTTAGTCTCACTACTCTTTAATTGACCTGCCTGATGTGGTATGATCTTGAGGAATGGTTGTTCCAGCTAGTATAGTCCGATTGATTCATCACGATTGACAAGCCCGACAACCACGTCGAAATAGCACCATAGTCGGGATAGCTTTAAATGAGTTCCTGAACTCCGACGAAATATTTTGATAAATCTCCCAAAGTATAAACACGTTAAGAGATCCACCTCAACACAATTAATGTTAAGCTATTCCAGAGTTAGTGATGACTGATTAATAGTTCACATGTGATTAAATTATGAGGACGAGAACTTAGGAAAAGTTTGATATTTTAAGAAATTAAGCAGGTTACAAAATAATTGTCTAAATGACAAACTGATATTGGGAACACAAAAACATTAACAAAATAAATGAGTAAATAATCAATAATTAAACAGTAAATGTTATTAAAGTAGTATAAAATAAGCTTTGATGAGGTCTTGTTTACTCGTCTAAACTATGGCTTATTAATGAAAGAAATCAAATTGGGACAATCCTAGCAATCGACATGATTCAAAGAACTACGAATTAATTACATGCACTTATTATTCTCATTATTTATTAGTACAATTCGGAGTTCATAATATATGTCCAATATTCTTTATTTAATGATAGGGTTTTGTTTAAGTTATATTTTGATTTGATTATGAATGAAAATATCTACTATAATGGTTCCAGAACTTACTAACAACTCTCCAATAGAAGCTGTTGATGAAAAAAATGGCTCAAGAAGGAAATAGAAATATTGATGTAAGTGGGACAAATCAGCTTTTACAGGAATGGTATAAAATTATGCTATTAGTTGAAAATATGTTTACAACCAACGTAAAGATTAACTGCGGTCAACTGATGTAAAAGAAAGACGTTAATACTACAAAGAGTGCATTTGTATTCTGCAACTGTATCCTAATTATCTTTTATAACATGAGGACATGAGTGAAAGTTGAAATGGAATTCTCAAGTGCGAAATACAAATTCTAACTAGGCGAATAAGAACAAAAGAATATCAAAAGATAATGGGGAAATGTAAATTAATTCATACCACTCTGGATATATAAATTAATATTAATATCATCAGAGTAGGTCTAATGCTTAATAGCCCTCCTCACATGAAAAACCAACATAATTATGATGTGTATTACGCTTCATTAATGGATGATTCGTATCTTTGGCTTTGTCACGTGACTACTAATATGTCAACCATATACCACTAACAAAATATCCATATGTTTGATTGAACATTTAAGAATAAATTATAAAATTGACACTATTAAATTAATATGAAGACAATATTTATAACTAGTCAATACCAATCGAATAGACAGAAATATTCATGGAATTTTTAGTTTTAAGTAAAAGTATATACCTTAGATGAATGCATTTAAAGTAGGCTCTAATTATCTCGATAATTAAACTAATTAGTTCAGAATACACAACACCACCTAAAGTAACCAGGGTACTCAAATTTACTGTATAGTACTGAGGAACATTCCTAATATCAACAGTTGGTTAAGATTTGAAATATTTTACACTGCAATGAATTTAAACTATGAAGTTGAGCCAGTCAGACAAAAGATAAAGTAATCTTACTCTCTACCAAATTGCTACATAATTAAGTACTTATAGAACATTTGGTCACATCGAGAAAATACTTATTTAAGCGAGAAGGAATAATAAAAAGAAAGTGAAAAAAAAAACATGGAAATCATTTTGTTTTCATAATATGAGATAGAAATTTTCATCACAGAAAGTTTTAGGAACTTCTCGTCCCCCCTCAAATTCTTCCCATCATGAAAATATATTTACAACTGAGAATAGTCATGTGACAACTTGAAAGTGTAAAAATTCCTTTGTATATTTGAATATCATCATGAAATGATTTCTCACAAGCATCATTCCGTTGAAGTTATTCAGACATGACAAAGATATCTAAATGTACGTAAGAAGGACTGTTTAGAGCTACACAAATGAATTTCTGTTTAGGAAACATATTAGAGTTTTAAAATAGTGTAGGCTATAACAAACCGTGATACATTTATACTTCATGCAAACATTGTATATAGTTTCCATGTTTTCTATTCTGTTATGAATTGTTAATTCTTATCATTTTTATACCTGATTGGCTGCTATTTAAAGCATTTACATAGTTACTTAAATTCGTCTCGATAGTATGAATGTTTATCCATATTGAAATTTAGGCTTGTATAGTGATGTTCTGGAATTATAGTTTCAATCATACTATTAGTCATGATATAAATACTATTAGAGATTTCCAGTGAATATTATAAAGCCAGGAATTCTAACTTTAAATGTAACTAGTGTCTCTGATACACATTCACATAATCAACGACATATACGTAAACACAAACAAGAATATTTATTGCATCAAAGTATTCAACATTGAAATAAATACAAAGAGCAAAAGGTAAGAAAACAAATCGAATGGGTTATTTCACTATCCTAAACAGGTCTGAAAGCAACTCTCCATTCAGCCTTAAGTTTATTTATTATATCAAAACCTGCATTTCATTTCATGTTATTAATCAATTGTATAATGTTTATCTGACCTACAATAGATTTAATCGTGACTTGTTGCTAAACTATTCGTTAATTAAAATAAAACATAACAAACAAGACTACTTCGAAAGTTTATTCTTCTGACTAATTTTGATCAATAATCTAAAGGTAAGATGAAGAAAGGAAAGTGGTGAAATAAATAAATGATAACTAATCTATTAGATATACATATCCTAATCACTGTAATCACTTAAGATTTGTTGCTTCACTAGCTGGTTTTTTTCATTTTAGCCTAGTCTAACTTCTCTATCGATCTCAACATACACAAGTAACACTTCAAAGACATTTATGACCAAATACTAGTCTATGTTTGAATGTCCTCTATTTTTTCGAAGTTCATGTCTCATAGAGACAAAATTAAACAGAGTGATAATTTAGAGATCCATAAATAATAATGAAAAGTCAAGAATCTTTGAGTACGAAATTCCTTTCGATAAATTTTTCTTTATACTTTCTATTCAAACATCAATGCATATCAGTTTTACAATTAGATTATGTAACAGGCTAAGCGTGGTGATTGAATATGTCAAAGTCGATGATTGAATTCAGCAAATTACATGTCGATCCGATCTTTAATACTTAAAGATGGCCTCTGACAAATACGGAGGGTTGCATGACAGCACACTAAATAGGTCATTTAATATTACCAACATTGAATGTATCATGTTGAAAGGTGATGATGGTGATATTTAATCAATAATTTCAAAGTGGTTGGGGTAAACTCATGGTATTAGTAGTAACGACAATGCAATTAGTAATAAATTAAAGTTATCGTAATGTACTGATGAACAGAAAATGAAATAAAATTTTAATGACTTAAAGTGAGAATATCTTGTGAAAATCAAAGATGGGAGAAAAAGGGACGAAAAAGGAAGAAAGATAACCGAAAAAATCTTAGTGACAAGGCTGTATTTTGGGCCATGGTAAACAACGAGATTGAATATATTTTCTCTGTATACATAAGTTCGGTTTCTTTGGGTTGATACTTTATGCTTTCGCTATGTAAAGAAGGCGAATTCTAATACCTTTAGTCAAATTATTCGGTACTTTGTATACAGTCGAAAAAGGTTTATCATAGTCCATTAGGTGGCTAAGAATCAGTAAATTTCGTTTAAACCATTTGATAACCGGATCAGGACCATTGAGCACGATCTATGTAACTGGCTCCACTGGAGCAGTTAATTTCATAAATATACATAGATGAGGCTATCACTGTTATCTTATCCTTGATTTACTGTGTTAGTAGTGGCTTAGTCCATAAGGCGATATGTGACTTGACAGTGTTGAATGTACTTTAAATAGATCTGTTTAATCTTCCTGTTAAGATATCACCTACTGAATCGCATTTAAAGGCTAGTCGTAGAGAGGGAGTATATTTGTCTCAACTGTATCTCCTGCAATTCTAGTTTACCTTTCTACTACACACTTTTGGATGTATCTATCGAGTATCCGTTTTTGTTAATGTTCATTTATTCTTCTATGCTGTCATCCTAGCAAATACGTCGGATCCGATAACTTAAACATCTTACAAGATTTCTTTTATATTGTAAAGATGTAAAGCTATGAAAGTGTATGTATTGTCTTATCCACGTTTGTTTTCTAAATAGATTCCTTCGTATGCACCCGTCCGGTCTTCTCTGGTTAGAAAGATGATAACTCACTTACACTATGTGCAAAGTTGACAATTTATACAATTAAAATTCACTGTGAATACTCTAGTGTTTGGCATTCGAATAAACTGATAAAACTAAAAGTTTGTAAATGAATATCTTTTCAGACGTGAACAAATGATGCCTCAACCTGAAGTTCATCAACTATCATAATTGATTAAGAACATTCAATCTAATCAGAACTTTTATTGCATTACAAGTTGATCTTTGTATATTAAACTAATTAACAGAAATTAGATTTATTTTATTCAATTTTATAATAGACTTCTAATGCTTCTTCTTGTAGAAGTTACCTTTAATGAATTATGTCTATTTAATACCCACACTTAACAACAGTTTAAATTGTTGGATACCTTCTTTATCTCTACTTAACTATGACTATGGTTATTTATATATACAAAATAATGTCTGAACAGGAAATGGCAACTTTCATGTTGTGACTTAACTACCTCAACAACTTTTTTTGGAGGCATATATTAACATTAATCGTTAACATTTAAAATTAATCGTTTGATAAACATGACTTAAAGTTCCAACGAATGTAACGTAAGAAAAGTAACCATTACAAAATAAGCAAATCATAAAAAGGTGAAGATAATTAACTTATTTTTCGTATCAAAACAAATGAAATTATAACATTATAAGTGCATTAATAACATCAGTAAATCACTGTATACTCTAAATAGCAATAGGGGAAAAAGAAATGTAATGGCTGCCACACAGTCTACACCTATGTCACGAACTTAATTCTAAACTTATCTAAACCTATTCGTAACCCCAAAATTATCCACCCTCCTTATCCCCTGCATCAACCGTTGAGACAAAACACCAGTCATCTCACAACTTTGGTCATTGATGAACGGTTATTTCAATTGCACGCTCACAAATAAGTGTCTTATGAAATAAACCACTATCTAGTAAATACCATACAAATCTGTCAAGATGAAAATTACTCATCAGTCGATTGAGCATCATCCGGATGGGCTTCCATCTTTAATTAAATAATACTAAATGACCCTGAAAACAATGACATTGACTCCTATATGATTAGTGATATTAAATAATTTATTTTCATTAAATCATTTTTAATTTCAGTTTTATAAGGCAAAATCTTAATTAGTTACTTATTTTAACCAATAAGTAGTAGATATATGTTTGTGTTAAAAAATAAACTATTGCTAAATAATGTGAGAATTATTCAACATAATTAAAATAATGAAAATTAAGTACATAAGTAAAATACTATTCAGGAAAGATGGAACAAATTGTTATAATGTAGCAATAAACTTCATTTAGTTTGTGCATTCGTTTCCACTTGTAAATAAAGCACAAAATGAGGTAATTTTTTGTGAAATTATTAAGTATGCTTGTTTGTATTAGCCATAGGTTGATGTTAGTTGGATACCACTGAAAACCAGGAAGCATTGGATAGATGTTTTTTTCTAGAATGAGACTCCTCAGAGTGCCCATTCTTAATTTCTTCAGGGAATTGAACTCACAGCCTATAGGTTGCACGGTGAACCCTTACGCATTTAATCTACTATATCGGCGTCCACTAGTAGAATTGCCACTAGGATAAATTTGTGACACAGAGCGATGAGCACCCATTATCACTAATGATAATTATACCACTCCAAGTTTATGTGAGTTCCATCAGTCACGGTCTTCACAAGAGAATTTCAAGAATATCCTGAATTTAATCACTAATGAGTTAATCGTATTAGTTGGTTTAAGGAGGCTTCTGTTTAAAACGGTATCTAATTTTGTTTAATCGTTTCACTATATCGCAAATTGATAGAAGCCAAAATTTTATCGTTAACCCTCCCTGCTTACCTGGTGGTTCAGATAGCTGAACGTTAGCCTTGAGGATCCTAACCAGATTAGTTTTCATTTGTTAACATTGTTCAAGCCAATAACCACTGACTCTATGAACTGATGCTTAGTTTATGGTTTGATCACTGATAGCTCTTAATCAATCTTCATCTTTTTCAGAAAGGCATTGCTTATAGAGGTACTCAATAGTTTAGTATAAGTAGAGCCTATTCCAATCATCTTCATTGACAGAATTCTACTATTTACTGTGTTCTTTTAACATTGATAATATGACTATATTCACTTATAAGTCAATACAAGACTGACAGAAAAACAAAGTATTAAGCAAATATGCATACAAATAGAAGATTAATAAACATCCAAAGAATTATAAAATATGCTGAAAAAAAATATTATAATTGAAC
>CM046061.1:8883310-8941764 GCA_025215515.1 Schistosoma japonicum
ATTGTGTTTCTGATCATACGTTCGTTAGATAGTATCATGGTGTCATCTTAAATAGCAAACCCAAGTAGACTGTAGTTTTCATCAAGCTCACTAAGAAATCCGCACTTTCGAACATTTGGATGTAATGCGACGCTATTTTTTACGACGTTTATTCAGACTCAAACTATGGCACATATCACTGACGGTATTATAAGAATGGAAGTAAATAACTTTTACCCAAGCTTACTCACAAGCTTTATAAATGACCAACATTACAATCGGGTTGAGGTGGCTTTACAAAACCGGTATTGAATTTTATTGGTTGTATTAGTTACAGACTGATTTTGATAAATACCTCTTGAAAGTCAGTGAAACGCTAGAATTTTGTCCCGTAAAGAAACTCTTCAAATAGTATTTACTCTCAAATTCATCAGGTAATCTAATCCAGAACCATCAGGTTTCAAGGAGAACAGTTAGTTATAAGTTCCTCTTGTTGAGTGTACCGTTTTCGAATTCTCGCTTCAAATATAACTTCATTTTTACTCTATGCTTGCAGTGTCTAACTGTTAGAAAACAATTTATCCTAAACAGAATTGAAGTTCCTATAAGTACCCAATCAAATAACATTTTATTAATTGTTATATTTATACTTATGCCTAACAAAATATTACAGTTTATATGATAACTACATTGTGTCTGTTTATTCCGATGATACAGCAGGGCTAAGAATCACACAATTACTCCAATGTGATATGGATTAGGAACCAAAGTAAGAATGTTTTTCTACCAATATGTATTATTTCGTTTTGAATAAACATTTATCTGTGAATTGATCTGGGGTTACACAATATTTAAAATCCGTGGTCGGACTGTGTCTGGTAAGTGGGAACCAGAACTTTTATTTTGTGATTAGCGAGCTGATTCTGTCTATGCCACATTAATGTTTGTGTTCTCATTTCACAAAGTATAATTCTTTGCCAAACACTACCGAGTTCATCACCTGAGCACCTGAGTCCGAACATTAATACATCTGTAATTGGCATGTACACATAGCTGGAGTGTGTTTTATAATTACCAACTGACGATGTGCAGAACTGAACTCGACCAGCATCTGTTGCTATATATGGATTTTTGAGTGCATTGTTTCGACATAATATTAATTCATGAGGAAAAACAAAATCGAGTTGTAGTTATCAACGAATGTAGTTACATTCAATTGACAACTAGTACCAAACATAATAAAATAAGTGCCCTGGATTTGTAAACTCTAAAAAGTAAATCACTGAGAAGTTGGAATAAATGAGTTTCTATATAAATTATGGCTTGTATTTGTTAGTTGTGTGGCACTGGAAACCTGAGAGCACTGAACACCTGTTTCATCCTAATGCAATGTCCATCCACAATTTCACTAGACAGTCGAACCCAGGATTTTCACGTCTCTCTGTAAACACTTATCCACTGGTACCACTGGATAGGCGTTCAGGAATACAATTTGTATTTCCATCAATTTGTGATATCCCTTGACGATTATCAATTGTCATTGGTGACAATGCATTACTGCCGGCAAGTCTGAACTTCACTAGTCACGACTTCTAACTAGGACTTCAAAAACATCCTTATGTTGATCACTAGTAAGTTAACTATTACAAATGATTTAAGGAAACTTCGTGAGATGATTATTGGCAATCGATGATTGTCACGAGATATTACAAATCGATGAAAATAGGAATCCCACTATTGGATGCCAACTGGCCCAATGATACAAAGGGTTAAAGTGATGTCAATCTGAATCCACTAAGTACGATTTCTTAACAAAATCGAAGGTGTACATCGCTGAAGAGTTCCGTACAAAACAACAGTCCAGTACTTTCTAGTTTTCAGTAGCATCCAATCATTATCAATCTATAACGAATATAAACAACAAATGTAAATACCAATCTTTATAAAATCATCATAAATCAACTTTAATGCAAATTATTGAAATCACTTGAAACAATTCCTTCATTTCATATTATTCACTACTATACAATACAGAAATAATAATTCATACAACAATTCAAATTGAAAATTCAATATTTTCATATAAGGCGCCACATTTTTGTTCATTTAATGTCATTAAGAATAAACCCTTTTTTTTTCTTTTTAATTAGTCAACTATAAGTAAATGTCATTTAATAGAACATAAATGAAAGGTTGTAGAATGAATTTGTATATTCCCATTGATTTGTTATAGACTGAAGCTGGTCAGTCACTGTTGCTATATGTGCATCCTGCGCTGATCGCCTCGATATAGCGATTATTCAGAAGTGTCATTTAATTTGTATTGTGACTGGCAAGTGGAATCCAGGACGCGCGTTTCGTCCTATTTGGGACTCATCGGCTGGATGTACCTGCACCCCAATGTTGATGTTCACAAATTAAATAAATGAAAGGTTGTTTACAAATCAACCCTAATAAATGAAATGAAAATATTCATTAAAATTATTCATTCTAATCAAATTATGAACAAAAATTCTAATGGATACTCAGCGTTTATTGTTATGAAATAGTTCATTATGTAATGATTTCAGTTATTTATTTAGAATAAACAAATAAACAAACAAACATTATAAGTGAATATTATAGTGTTGAGATCAGTTACTTTTTTTATGCAGTAAAGATTTGATTGATTATATTCTCTGTAAAGTTCAAATAACTATTGTAGTTGTTTGAGTTAGATTGTGACAGGCAGACGGAATTCAAGATGTATGTTTTGTTCTATTTTAGGACTCGTCAATACTTGTGAACTATTGATATATCGAGGCTGTCAGCTCAGGATACACAAATGACAGCAGAGACTGATCAATTTTTGCTCATGATAATTCAACGGGAAGATCTAAATACATTTTAACCATGTATACATACCCGTTATACAAATGTGGCTGTCTGAACTCAGTAGACTAGTGGTGAACGCTGTAGTGTTTTGCATGAAACGAACTGAGTTCAATCCTCGCTATGAACATTAACACTTGGATAATGGGTATTCAGCTGATGAGTCTCAAATAGGACGAAATGCAAGTTCCAGGTTCTACTTGACAATCACAATCCAACTCAAAAAAAAACTATTCTAATTTTTTAATTCAGGCGAGCTACTGATACAAACTTCAGAAAAAGTATTCAACAAGTGCATCATCTTATCTAATACCGGTAAAGTATTTGTTCACTTATGAATTTGAAATGGTTAATATATGTAGCTAAGCATGAGGTAGGCAGTAGTATCGATATATTCTTTGAGTTTTAATTGACTGTCTAGACACAAACATCAATAGTATGTACTTTGAAGAAATTAGTGATGTTTTTGAATTTCTATACGATTAACAAACAAATGGATAGGGAATTGACTGGTTGTTTTCAGTACTGAATTTCATTGTTTTCATCTGTAAACTTATCTCTTGGATCAATCAATCAGTCAATGTATGTTACTCCACACAGAATAGGGCGAATACCACAATTCTCTAACCAACTCTGACCTGGGCTCTGCTTTCCAGTTATTCTTAAGTTCTATTTATTCTTTTCAACTTTACCTGCAAGTCCCCACCCAGCATGTTCTTCGGCCTTCATCTCTTCCTATTCCCTCGAAAACCCTAAGTTAGAGCTTGTCCTGTGACATAATTTGATTATTTCTCTAATGTGTGCGCTGTCTACTCCCAGTGCTTTTTTCTAATCTCTTACCTAGCTGAATTTTAGTTGATTTGTTCTCTTTTGCAATAGGTTGTTTCTAATAGTGTTAGGTCGACGGATCTGAATTATCTTTGACAGACAGCTATTTATAATTACCTGTTTCTTCTGATTGCTTCTTTTTGTAGTTCTTCATAAAATAGGACTATTTTGACGATTGTATTAGAAAATTTAACTTCAGTGTTGGCTGACAGCTGATTAGAGTTCCAGATGTTCAATATTTTATCTTGTTAAACGTACATTCATAAGTATCCATAATCATTGATATGATCGAATAAGGAGTTCATCAACTAATTGGTGTTTATTTACTTCCATAGAAATACTAATATTTTTTTCCAAATATGACATCTACCTTACTTTTTTTATATTGTTGTATTCTTTAGCCAGAGATTAAGTTGGCTTGTATTGTTAAGCTATGTCTAGAGGCTTAACCTCCATCTTAAAGATGTTCTATAGAAAGGGAGAAATGATTTGATTCTTGATTTTCTCTGTTAATTTTGTGCGTGGAGATAAGTTTGACAAAACTTTGCTGAAATGAATTTATTAGATAGTCGGTTCTATTTTTTTCATGAATTAATGCTTCTACAACATAACATGATCATAAAGTAAATGTTTATAATAACTTTAAGCAAAATTGTACTGTTTAAGGATTGATATACTTCTATTACTTGTTTACCGGATCAAACTTTCACAACGTTGGTACTTAGCTTTTTAAGCTTGATGTTATGCCATTTAATCAATATGAATCAAGTAACATAAAGAGACCGGTTTATTCAGTGATCATACCAGTGTAATTAATAAAAGCAATAGATAATTTAGTCAATGACATGATAATTATATCAATCAGATGAATTAATTTACTTTGAATGGGCTTAAATTTTTTTGCTGAATTGATATAGATTGAAATCGGTCAGCCGCTGTTCCCATAAGTGTGTCCTCAGCTGATTGTCTTAATACAGTAGCAATTCACAAGTACAAATTAAGTTTGAATGTGGCTAGCAAGTGGAAAGTATGTATACGCGTAACACAAATATGATTGTCAAGGCTGTGTAGCCTAGTGGTCAACGTAGTGATATTTGACATAAAACAAATTGATTTAAAACTCTAACTCACCACTGGAGTGTAGGTACATCCGGCTAACCAGTCCTAAGTGGAAACAAACGTGTGTTAAGGATTCCACTTGCTTGCGACAACGTAACTTGAATTAGACAAATAGGTAGTTTACCAAAGTGTTAAAGTGAACACAAAATCGGGAATCACAACCTACAGATCATATTCTTCTTGGTATATAGACCGCTGACTAGTAAGCTGGATTTGTCAAGCATTTCGTAAATACGATACTGAGATTACTTAAATTGTAAGCTTCACATAAACTCGCTACCGACTGTCATATTTTTTTTCCTTCCAGAGTTATTTTAATTTCACTATGGACCCATTATCCCGACTTGTATACACAACCCCCTTAGTTCATTTTTTAATGTATTTTGTATTTTTCACTTCTGAGTAACCCAGTATGTAATGTATAAAAGGCTTTATTTTTGCTCAATAAATAATTGATAATTATCTTCTCTTTACTGGTGTTGTTTTGTCTCTCTTCCACGAGAAAAGTCTTTGATCACTTTAACACAGTGTCAGCCAGTTGGCGTCCACTTATTCCGGTTGTATCACTACTTACATAGTTTCTTTCGAATAAGTGGAACTATGGTCAGTAGATAAACTCAAAGAGGAAAAACAAAAAAATGCTTAAAGGAAAACGGATATCCATGTATTTATCAAGGAAGGCAACTAGAAAATTAGATTAGAAACCTGTATCCATTCGATAAATATGTTAAAGTGATCAGGTAGCAAAGTAAGTTAATCGTCGACTAAAAAACAGTAATAAATCACAAACATCTAGATGCCAAACTGGTCTCATATACACAACAAGATGCTCAATATAACAAACGAAAATTGACAATTACGCATCATATGTCACGTCCAACTGCATTTGTCAATTTACATGTACTTGCAAAACCAGGTACACTAGAAACACAAGAAGGTGCTTCAAGTTTTATCAATTATATCTTAAAGAAACCAGGCCTTAGAGAACTAAACATTTTGCTCAGCTCATTTGCAAGATATCTGATAAACACAAAACGTATTGTGAACACATTGGATACCTTTAAAATATTAAACATGCAAAAACACCCCTACAATATTATGATTTAGTAAAGCCATTAGATTTTGTCGGCTAATACCTGATGTATGTATCCAGAAGTAATCACTGATGAACCTTCAGTTATGTTGGTAAGTTATACTAACAGTAATAATTATTATTATCTAGTCATTTATTTATGAACATTATTCACTCTACTTTGTGCTTCAGCTCTAATTGCCTTTATCGCTTATTATGTAATCAAATTACATCCAAGTTATTTCAGATCTAACATTTATATGTTTAATATGATCTATTCATTTTAGTATGTCATATTATATAATCAAAGTATTAATATCCTGACTATTTATCAGACCAATCCGCCGATTATCTGCTTAGATCTGCTTGTTTGGTTTTCATGTTCAGTAATCAAACCGATCTAAATCGTTTCTTAAACAATCACTCAATCGATCTAAAAATATTCTACTATAGACACATTCATTTCATCACTAGTTCAATCTTGTTTATCTCACTTAATAAACAGGGCATTCTCCAATTAAGTTTACAATGATATTAACATGTCACACTAATTACAATTAATTGGCTGTTATGTGTAGCTGAAGAGAATGCAACGAAATACCTATTAAATTCAATGTATTCTACAAATATTGTCGTTCTAGCTTCAATCATATTCCTGAAAGAAACAAGTTTTATGAAATTTTCGTCAATGTCAAATAAGTTGTTCTATACCTCAAATAGAATTAAAGAAACATCTTGAAATACAGTACAATCTACAAAAAAACTCTACTAAAACTTTAGTCAAATAATTCCTATCTTATAATTGGGTGCTGTGAAGATTGTTGACAGTTAATTTAATGTCATGAGTAAGGTTAAACTAGACTGAGTTCGATGCAGTGTCAAAATGTCCTGGGTTCAATCCATGATAAAATCATGGATATGTACGGTTGAAGAGTTTTATACTAGGACGAAACAGCTGCCCAATGTTTCCTTGCTATCAATGGGTGTCTTATTCAAGCCGAAACATGGTATCTAATTCTCACCTCTTATATAAATGTGCTTTTTGTCGATGAAATAAAAACAAATGAGATGATTATTGTGTTTTTTCCTCTTCTTTTCAAGATGACAAACACTTTTAGGTGTTACTTTCTAAATGTTTCTTTTTTTTAAATCTTTAAAAAGAAAGAAAAAAAGAGGAAAAAATTCCTCGAAATTGAAGGAAAGTGTAACTAATGAATAAATAGATAAAATATGGTAATTTTTACATACTACTTACAAAAACAAATATTACAATTAGATACTATTATCCGGTCTCTTCCCGTCGTTTCTCCCCCCCCCGACCTATTCTATTCTCAACTTCTTTTGATATTGTTTGTGTGATAAAAACGATGAAAAGAGAAAAAAATCGAAATAAAACAAAGCGTTTATTTAATTGGAATCGGATTTTTTTTCTGCCTTTTTGCTTAGTTACAGTGTATTTCATTAGAGTCAAATTAAAAAAAAGAAAAGAAAATTAGAAAGACACAAATTCTTTGAGATCATGCATACAGACAGGAAATAAATTAATTCAATGATGAGGAAAAATAAAGAAAAACGTTTTTCTTCTTCTTCTGAAAGTAACTTTTAGATTATTACGGGGGAGGGGGTGGTGAAGGAATGCTGTTGAAGAAATTATAAAGATGAAATTAAAGAGAGTAGAGTTCTGTGAAGCTACCTATTACATATTCATTAAATGTGTAGGATATTATGACGCTATTTGAATGACTAACGTCACAAAGAGGGAAGTAATTCTTGTAGACCTAGTGAGAAGACTTGACAATTGACCATTATATACCAACTGGCTAAACTGTTTAACAGTTAAGCTTTCGTTACAAAACATTAATCTTTGGAACTTGATTATCTAGAATAGTAACAGATTCGCACTGGTGAAGAAAAGATGTTTAGTTCCATTTCGTGAATTTTATTAGTTGCTTATTTTTGAATGATTCGTGATAACAAATTCAATTTCAACTTTCTCAACAAACTTCAATTACAGTCAATATTAACTCACTAATGGCTTACCTCAATGACGGGTTGATGTCAATGAAGTCGGATAAGAGATATTTGCACATCGGTACCAGTTTCATTTATTGACGATTACATTTTAAGCTTTAAAATTCAATACTTATGTGTTTTTAATTCAGTATGTTGAGCTACACTACACTTGACATAGAAGACAGTTACATAGAAATTCAGACAAGTGAAATGAATATTTTTATAAAAATTACTTATAAGCTAAATTGACGTAAAAATAACAGAAATCATCGAATCAAACACAATTATTGAACAATGAAGATTTCGAGGATAACCTCAGCCTGATATTGTTAACGTAGAAGGTGATTACTTTGTAATGATAATCATGAATTTCCAAACTTAAATTCAAGTATTTATGAAATCATTAGACATATCAACTTCTAGTGATCTGCTAATTATACTACTTAAATGCCTTAATCTCAAATCAGTTATCATTGTATTCCTTTCACTCTACTTAATATTATTCAATTATAACTTAACAACTAGAATCATTGCACTATCTCTAATATAGTGGATGTTGTAGACATTGTTGATAGTCAGTGTATTCATATTACTAATTCAATTTGATCAGATAACTGTTAAAAGCAAAAGTGTATTAAAACTGTATTCAATCACAGTGTAAGACGATTCACTAGTTATAGAAAGACAAGAATTACGTTCACTAACGAGATCTCTTTCTGGGGAAGTCATTTTTAAAGCCGTACAGTCATATATATATATATATATATATATATATATATATATAGTCGAATAAACCAACACAGGGAATGTGGTGTAAGTGGCGACCACGAATAATCGAACATAGTAACAAAAGCCTAATGTTATTCTTATTCAGACTGTTACAGTGAAGATAGAAATCTTCAGAATCAAGTTAGATAAACAATAATATAGGACATTTTGAAATAGATAAGGATATCGAGACAAGTTGATCGAAAGTAGTAATATTAGTGTTTAGTTATACAATAAGATGAATCGGAAGATAAATGAAATGTTTCTGAAATGCGGATAGGAAGAAGAGTTAAAAAATATTTTTTATCAATGAGCAAGAAAGATAGAAGGACTAGACAACATGTAAGAGTTTTATAAGATAATCAAGGTAGAAGCAAAATAGGAAAAATTGACGATCTGTGAGCTACTAAGCAGAAATTTTGGGTTAAGTCCATGGAAGGACCAAAAATTCAACCAATTTCTTTTATGCATATAGTTTTGGCTTGTTTGCTTATGGTATGGCCTTATCAATACAGAGCAAGTGGTGACTTACTGACTTTGGCAGATTTATGTTGACCCTGTTGATAACCTCGAACGAGGAATCCCAGTTGATTAAGTAGCCAGTAGTCACTAGACGTCCTATAGTGGCCTCTCTGTTGTCTTTCTATGACCACTCTATTTATTGCTCTTTAACACTCATCAACAACGTTCACATCGAACCAACAATATATTTTACTTTACAGGAGCGACTGAAGTAATAGACACACCTGGAAGTGGTATATTGCAATAATTTGTCCTTCGACTTATTTAAAAATAAGTGTCTACCTGAAAACATTATTTTCAGAATGATTGCGACATATATTCTTTTGACAATATTTGTAATTCTTTCAGGATGAATTTGTATATTCCGAATGACTTGTTATAGACTGAAGCTGGTCAGTCTCTGTTGCTAAATGTGCATCCTGAATGGATTGCCTCGATATAGCGATTATTCACAAGCATTATTTAAATTGGATTGTGACTAGCAAGTGAAATTCAAGGCGCGCGTTTCGTCCTGTTTGGGACTCATCGGCTGTATGTACTTGTGTCCAAATGTTGATGTTCACAGTGGGATTCGAACTCAGTCAGTTTTGTTAAATTAAGTAGTATTTGTAATTCTTCTTTTCATGATATCGGTAATCAGATTGCCTTTGAATTCAACATCAGTTATTGCAGAGTGATTTTCTAGGAGTATTTATTTCAAATCGGCTAGAAGATTTTGTTTCATGTTATTGTTTATGAATCATGGTGGAAAAGAGTTTTTAATTATTATTTTCTTGGGAAAATCTAGTTCAATCTCAACATTGTTAGAGAAGTGGATATTTGGCAAGGTGTTTGTATCATTCTGTTAATCTATTATAGATTGAAGTTAATCATTTTATATCGATTCATGTCCTTTGTAAAAGCCTAGCTTCAATACAGAGTTAGTTCACAAGTATAAATTGAGCTGGGTTGTGGGTAGCAGATGTAATCTAAAACACTTGTTTCTTTCAGTATATACATACCTGTTGTACGAGTATGACTGTTTGAACTCAGTAGCTTTGTAGTAGACGTGGCAAAGTTTGATACGAAACAAACTAACTGCAAGACTAGTGTGAATATCAACGCTGGGATACAAATATATCCAGCAGACCAGTTTCAAGTAGAACGAAAGAGTGTAATGCATTTCACTTGCGAGCCATAATCTAATTTAATTTATACTTGAAAAATACTATGCTGAACAAAGCATGTACAATGATTTGCAAACAATAAAATAAGTGCAATTTTTTTCGCTCGGTTCCTATCAACTTCATCTAATTTTGAATATCACCAGGTCTTAAATTCACTCTACCCATGTAATTGCTTCTGCAGATACACACAAAACTTGAAACCTTTGATTGGTCATAGTTATTTAATTAATGATAACCAGGAAGCACCGCTTAGCTGTTTTCTGGTAGTATGAGACTCATCCAAAGTGCTTACTTACAACTCACTAGGGTGCTGAACTAAAACCTTCACGCTTCACGATGAATATTTAACCATTATTCCACTGAACTGAAGATCATACAACAGTTACTATTTCTGACTCAGTTAATTTTTGATATATTTGGGCAGCCTTATTCATTGCTACTAGTTGGTAACTGCCCCACATCCAAAGTATTTTAATTTGGAGTTTAAACTTCGTATAACGCATTAAGCCAGTGGAGTTCAACTATGATAAATGTGAGGTAGTTACCAACCAACAGAAATCAATGAGGTCTCGCAGATATGTCACAAATCAATTGGATCAGAAATATCAACCGTTGCATGCCATCCGGTGTAGTTATCCAATAGTTAAGTGTTTGTTCTGAAGCGTGAAGGTTATTGGTCCAATTTCCTGGTGGGTTGTAGGTAAGCACTTTGGATGCATCCTATTCTATGACAAAACGTCTATTAATTGCTTCTTAGTTTCCACTGTCATCCAACTGACAACACTCGCTGACAAATATAAACAGCTAAATTAAATGTTATTCATTTGCAAAGTATATGACTTTTTAAATATGCTACTTGTAGACAATGTATATCAGAATTTTGATAGATAATTTCTATAGCTTTAAAACCTAATACTTTGAGAAATATTGATGTTGCATCAAATGACACAATAGACTAATCATAGATGTCTATTTAATTTAATGCTTTAGTGAATCGGTGAAAGTCTTTTAAGAGAAATTCTTCTGGTTGTTGGTAAACTGGTTAAAGACTTTCTGCCATCTATCGATTAGATTAATTTCATAGGTATATTTTCTTTCGATGTCCTCAGTAGACCATACATACACACTTCATGGCTTCAAATTATCGCATGTAACGTCATCAATTATGTCCAATTTCAAATTTCTCCTGATAGATTGATAATTCGCTTTATTGTGGAACTAGTCACGTCTCTATTCCCATCAAAATGTAATAAAAAGAAGATGAGCATACAGATGATTTTTTTAAATGATTCTTTATTAAGGTCATGAACCACGTGTTTGTTATTAAAGAGATTCGAATCAAAGTTGCATACTTATCTTATTAAACTCGATGTGGTTGTGATAGGATTTTAATAAAACCTCCAAATCAATTGCTTCATATTGACGTATGAATATGCTGCGTTACGACTGGTAATACTTTCTCCCCCTGATATTTTATTTTCTTGACTTTGAATTCAACTGATATATTTTTCAATCTTGATATCACGAATTGTTCTGAATCAGACAATCAGTGATCACCTGGAAGCACTGGACAGCTTTTACGTCCTAGTATGGGACTCTTCAGCAGTGCGCATCCACGACCTCGATGAGGGGTCGAACCCAGGAAACTCTGGCTCCGCGACGAGCGCTTTACCATTGGACCACTGAGCTGGATCCTAACGGTTGATATTTCTAATTCAGTCAATTCGTGTTACGTTTGCGCAACCCCATCCATTGTTATCGGGGGGTAACTGCCCCACACCCGACACGGTTGAACTCCACCTGTCACGTCCTCACACTAGAACTCCAGGAATCACCTCAAGAAACTAGTCACTAGTGAGCTGATATTTAGCTACAATCGGAAGTCGTGGAGACAGTTTTTTCTAGCGTTCATTACTTTATTCATGTATTTCAAAAACAATTACTTTAAATAGTCAGTAAGCTCTTATATTGCATTAAGACTCTTGGTAAATGTTCAAAAAAGAATTAGTTAGGCATATTCTGATTGAATCCCACTAACTTCAACCACATCATCTCATGATTCTATCACTTTATTGAATTCAGTAGGTTTTTGAATGTCGGTTTTTTTCAGTGTGTTCGTTTAAAAATATTATTGGATGTTCTCACTTAAATGAGGTTAGCGTAATTCTTTAGATATTCATTGATAACCTTCGAAGTACGTCAGAATTCAAATGTCAATCAAATTGAAATGACTGAAGATAAATTAAATTTCAAATATAGCTCCCCTTCCATTTCTTTTTGCCTTCCAATTTGTTCTCATTTGTAAGTACAGATTTGATCGTTAAATGTTGCTTTCGTTATACGACAGGCACTTCAAGTTCGATATCCAGCTCTATTGTGACGAACTGATGTAAATTCGACAGTTTCTTAGTGCTCGCACCTTGATGTTACCGGTTTGGTTTCAGTCAGTAAAAAACCTTTAGCTTTCACCACGCTTGATGGTCAGTTAGATAATAAAGTAACATAAAAGAAAAACTTATAAGCTAGAAATGAAGTTAGGAATAGAGATGAACAAGTAAGATATAAACACTAACAATAATAAAATATGTAGATGAGGCAGGTGAGCTGACAAAAGTGGTATATTACAGTGATCAATAGTAGGTGTACGAGGCAAGGAGGTCACCATAGCGTGGTCTAACTGAATTATTTGAACCAACAGTCTCTCAAAAATCGATTGATCTAATCTAATTCAAAACCAAGTATGTCTGAGGCAATTTACGTTCCTTAACGTTTTTCACCGAAGATATCATACTACTAAAAGAGGATGTAATTGTCAAACGCTATTCGATCAATCGATCAATGTCTGTTACCCCATATGGAGCATAAGCCGCCGACCAGCATTCTCCAACCAACTCTATCCTGGGTTCTCTTCAGGAATTTTCTCTGGACATCAAAGATAGACTTCATTTTCATGATTTATTCAGTTGTATTCTTTAGAATAAGTCTTAGAACCTCTGTATGGAAATTCCTAATAATTATTTATACAATTTAATCAAATGTCTAAAAACCAGAGTCTTGTTCATTTTACACTTCATTAATCTTTCTCATTGAAATATGCTTATACTTGATTAAAATCAAGTTGATAAAACTTATTAAATAATCAACTAGTTAAGTTTAATCAACAATTAGAGACTATAACAAGTCTTGTACTAACCATAACTTTAAATTATCATTTGTACTGTTTACTTCATATATAATAGTTTCAAATAACTATCATAACATGTATTCTGGCTGACGTTGTGTGTAATGTTGTTTTGATGTTAGTAGCATCAAGCGTTGAGTGTCAGTCGACTCAATTGTCTAAGAGTTAAGAGTTTTCGCTGATATGTGACAACTATGTAACACACGTTTAGGAATTGAACCCATAACAATCATGATTGATGGGAAACATTCAATCGACAACCACTAGTTAACAATTAGAACTTTGGTCTTTCTGCGATACAGCTCAATCTCATCTATTGGTATCAATAAGTAACTGCATTATATCCAAAATGATTGAACTTTTGTTGCTAAAGATGATTGTTGTTGAATCCTATTGAAATTATTAAATTTAAATTTACATATCATGAATTAGGGTTGATCAGGTAACAGCTGAAAAGTTATTTTTAGTGAGGTTTACTTTCACGGGAATAGGTGAAATTAAGAAAGGAATCGATTTAAATATGCCGAAATAAGAATCAATAAAAATTCCGCCTGTAGCTCTTCTAGGGTTACTGTCGGTCCCAAGATCGGCTTACGGAGGAAGGTTGATCATGGGGCTATCATTCCCATCCCGGAAAGCACAAGCTTGCTGAAAAGCGCTAACCAGATTAAACAAACAATAAACCATTTAAAATTTTCCCTGGGAGTGGAAGGAATGTTTATGACGCCTCATGGTGGAAGCTGAGATTCTTCAAAAGTAATGAGGCCGATGCCATTTCTAACAACCAGAGTAAACATTTTTTAGGTACATGGAATGTTCGGACAATGTAAGAGATTGAGAAGACTGATTAAACAGCTGCAGAAAGGATGAGATACAATTCGACAGTGCTCGGAATCAGCAAAACCCATTAGACTCAAATTGGACAGAAAACATTAGCCACGGAAAAGATGCTACTATACTCCGGTCACGAAGAGGAAAATGCCCCATACACCCAAGGAGTTGCTCTGATTCTATCAAATGAAGCACATGATGCACTTGATGAATGGGAGCCACATGGGCCCAGAATCATCAAAACATCTTTCAACACAATGAAGAAGGGGATTACAATGAATATTATCCAATGTTATGCACCCACCAAGGACGGCAACGACGAGGATAAGGATCAGTTTTACGATAGAATGCAGTCAATTATAGCAAAGTGTCCTGGAAAGGATCTGATAATCCTAATGAAGACCTAAACGCCAAAGTCGGAATGGACGACAACGGATACGAAGACATCATGGGACAACAGGAACTGGGAGAAAGAAATGAGAATGGTGAATAATTTACAAATCTATGCGCTTCCAACAAAATGGTTGTAGGTGGTGCAATATTCCTCCACAAACGCATACACAAGGTTACATGGGTCTCACTGGATCATAATACTAAGAATCAAATCGATCCTATTTGCATCAATGAAAAGTTCAGATGATCAATGGAAGATGTGAGAACGAGGAGAGAAGCTGACATAGCCTTAGATTATTACCTGGTGGCTGCCAAAATGAAACTAAATCTAAAGAAACAATAGACAACTGAAGTAACAGCATTGCAACTGTTCAATACAGTCTTTCTCTGAGATAATGACAAACCCATGAAATTCAAAACATCTCTCAACAACAGGTTCTAAGCCTTACAAGATCTGCAGAAAGAAGAAGATACTGCTATAGAAAACAACTTGGAAGGAATCAAAGAAGCACGTGTCAGGAGGTTTAGGGCCTAAAGAAGCCCCATCATAAGAAATGAATTTCCACTGACACCCTGAGCGAAATTCAAGAATTTATGAACATGAAGACAAGAATCAACAACAGACCGACGAGAGCAGAGAAAATTAAGGCACAAACTGAATACACAGAAGCAACTAAACAAGTAAAGAAGAGCATTAGAGCCGACAAACGGAAATACATCAAAGGCCTTGCAACAATTGCGGAAAACGCTGCAAGAGAAGGAAATATGAAATATCTATGTGACACAACGAAGAAACTGGCAGGCAAATATAGTAAATTAGAGCGGCCCATCAAGAACAAGTAAGACAAACCAATTACAGAGATTTTAGAACAAATGAACAGATGGGTAGAGCACTTTTAGGAACGTTTGGATAGGCCCGCTCCACTGAACTCATCAGAAATAGAAGCAACATCTACAGATCTTAATATAGATTTCACTACACCAACGATGGAAGAAATCAAGATGGTCATCAGACAAATCAAAAGTGGGAAAGTAGCAGGACCTGACAATATATCAGCTGTAGCACTCAAGTCAAGCATAGATGTAACTGCGAGAATGCACCACGTTTTATGAAGATAAGTTCGGGAGGAAGAACAAGTGCTGGCAAACTGAAAAGAAGGACACTTTACCAAGATACTGAATAAAGGAGATTTGAGCAAATGTGAGAATTACAGGTGGGCCAGACTATTGTCAGTACCAGGGATAATCTTTAACAAAGTGTTGTTGAACAGAATGAAAAATTCAGTGGATGCTCAACTTTGTCAAACAACTGGCTGGTTTCCGTAAGGATCGGTTGTACACAGACCAAGATATACATTTGAAATCTTGAAGAGTTGTTTCACTCCAACCCCCAGTGAGGCCTGAACCCATATCACGTGGATTTTTATTCTGTAACTTTTACCGCTGAGCTATATGTGCTTTCAATAAAATTCGATCTGTGGAAAGGACAAGATAAACGTGTCATTTGTCACGATACAGTGATTAATCAACTTTTAAGTCTAGGTCCTACAGATAGTCAGTTGCTACTGCGCCGAATCTGCTGGTAAGATTCAGTTACTGCAAGATTCCAGTTATATCCAATCGACCAGTAGGAAATAGTACAAGGCCAAAATCATGCAAAGGTTTTGTTGACTAACAATGAGTCCAGTTCCTAGTCATGTAAACAAGTGGAAAACTTGCAAATTGATCGATGGAATTCTGTCAACACTAGAATGAAGTGGATAAACGTAACAATGGTAGCTACTACTTGCCTAACAAATTCAATACCATGAGTGTTACTTTCTTTGTATGTGATTGTTTCAGACTTATGATTTAGAATAGTTTGTTAAAAATATTTAGTAATTTCTTAATTTTGCGAACACTAAAAGGGGTCTAGAGAAAAACTTGGAGTAAATTTGCAGCACGTCTTGTACTACAACGTTTGGACACCTACTTGATAATCACTCCTTAACTACTAAATGTCACTAATTTTCAACTTAAACACTTCCTGTTTCATCAACCAACAAAGAAGGAGGATACAAGAGTGAAACTAATAGGAATGTTTTACTTCTAAGTTTAGTTTTTATTAATGAAACAAGATTATATAAAATAATGGTATTTCCATGATGCTGGAAAAGGTATGAAGACTAGAAACGATTATTGAATTATCCAATAAACGTAAATTAATAGCTGGGATACGTTGAACTATTTCGGTGATTTTTCTTAGATTGAAAGTAAACGGTTTTTGTTGTCAAATGTGCATCCTGGATGAATTAACTTAATACAGTGATAATTTATATGTATAATTTGAGTTGGGTTGTGACTGGCAACTGTATTTACACACTCGTTGTATAAGTGTATCTCTCTGAACTCTGTAACCTGATATTTAACTTGATAGCATTTGATATAAAACAAACTGATTTCAAATTCAGGTGAGGACGTCAACGCTGGGGTTTAGGAGTATCAAAATAATGATTCCCAAATAGAATGAAACGCACCTTATAGATTTCGCTTGCCAGCCACAATCCAACTCAAATGGTAAATTAATAGTATCATTTTTCTGGCTTATAAAGCCATTTTTAAAAGAATGATCAAGGACTTCTAACAGTTTTAAACCATGAATTGATGACAGCTGAAATCTATTTTTCACCCATCAATATATTCTCAGTATTGATGACCTACAACTTTATGTAGATTTAAAACTATGGTTACAAATTTTATTTTCCTATAAGTAACGTAAGTCTGTAATGAAAAACGGATGAACTATATGAATGTTATGCTTTGATAAATAGAATTTAGAGAACAATTATAACTTAACTGTCCTTTCAATGAATAGGTATCATGCAACATACCGTCCACTTTATACTACTTATAAATATATTCAATAATTCATCAAAAATTTACACACATTACTCGGAACAAAACAAAACTTCATACTTTATATTCTGTTCAGCGAAATAATCGATGTCATTTATTGACTTATTCGGGTAAACTAGTATAGTTAGAAATGTCAAACATCAAATGGGTCTTTACTGGTCTAATGCGTAAACCTTCACTGCAAAGCCTAAGGGTCTTAGACTCTATTATCAAACGTGATTTCACGAGGGGGCATATTAACTATAAACCTCACCATAGAAGATAACAGGCTAATCGAAGTAACTTCATTATATCAAATTCAAACTCGACAATCTTCAGAGTATCTCATTTCAAATTAATACATTTTACAGAGATTTATAGCCATCACTATACTATTGATAAATGTGTTGGAAATACTTTTCACAATGATGGCATTAGTTAAGAGGATTCCATGAAGTTTATCTTGCCAAAATTAAAGACTCTTCAATATTTTAGCAAATTGTCTTCAATTTTTAAGTAAGCAGAGCGTAATAAATAGTGTTAGTTGATAGATTATGTAATCAAAAATCGACAAAGCTACTGAATTATTTTTCTTGGGTCGTCTGTATAATATGATCATATCATAAATACGTGGCGTAACTGAATGTCGTTCATAGATGAATATCAGGATTGTGATAAAAGTAAATCTAACTGACGATTCCTTGATTATTCTACTAGCCATATACCAATATACCTGAGAACTTATGATTAATTACAACTTATTAATTAAAATACATTATAACATATCACCAATTAAAAAACCGGAAAACCTATTACCATGAATTACCCATATGTATGTTAAAATACACTATATGAAGGAATTATTCATTAATTCAGTAGTATATTTAAAGGAAAAATCAAGATACAGCTGACACTAATTATTCCGCTGTCTATTGTCTAACATTAACAGAATGTATGTGAGGTCTGTCTCTTATTAGTGAATATGAATAAGTAACCCTTACTTCCTCGGAGACCTCACAGTATTCTTTTTTCTGTAATTTCTAATTCCTATTTCATTTCATTGTTGATTAATACCTTATAATTTATTGATATTGTGTATTCAATGAAGCTTGAAATGCTTTACACTCCAAAATATGCAAATAGGCAATTTGACAATTTAGTAATAAAGTATAAAACACTCACATTCTGTATGTTCATGTTGATATTCTGCTAAACAACAACTTAAACTATTGAAAGTTTAATACTTTAAATAATATGTAAGATATGAAGTTGATGTCATACAATGACTTGAGTTTGACTAACATTAAAATAACTAGAAACTAGGACTGGAAAAATGTTTCATTTGCATATGGGAACTTCAACGGTAAGTATCAAACTAGGCCACCTGGAAGTTAAGTACAGGTTTTGCAACAAAGAAGCAAATGATAGCCTAGAAAGTCTTGGGCTAGATTAGTCATTGGATCTCCGGTGCTTACTATTGATTAGTCTCATATTAAGATGAATCAGTCATCAAGTATACTCTTGTTTTCCATGGTATTTAAATGAGATCTATCTCTGTTGCTAAAAAGACAATAAACTATGGGGTGGTGTGGGGATAGCTCAATTAAAATAACTTTACTATATTTTATTTCAGTAAGCAGTAATAGTTGTACTGATTAAAACTGTTTAAATAGCATCTACCTCCTGACGTTGTTGTGGACTGAAAACCGTCAGTCTCTGCTGCTATTTGTTCATTTTGAATCAGTAGCCTTGGTACAACAACTACTTGGTTTCAGTAGCTCAGTGCAAAATTTGGTAGCGATGAACCTGAATAGATGTAGTTAAAGATAATTATATGACAGGTATATTCTTTAGAAAACTGTTTAAATCAAGTCATTAAATTTTAGAAAAAATCGAGAATTAAGTGTATTTTTTCTATTCATAGCTACAATGTAGCGTTAGTAATCACAATGGAATGCGAGAAACCTAATACCTATCATTTCAATAGCCAACATTTTCCTTACTAGGCTACTAAGTTATAGGGAATATTTCACTCACTGGTGACTCGGTAGCCCTCTTAAACCCACAAGTAATAATCATTTAAGTTTGGTTTGATTATTAGACATCATTTTTTCATCTGTATTAGTTGGTTGGATGCTTATGGAGACCAACGAAATACCAGACAGCTGTTTCATTGCAGTATATGACTCCTCAGTAGTGCCCACCACCGACCACGTCGTTAGAAACCGAAATAGAACACTCAACCATCAGTATTATTTAAGTAGAGGCCATTGGTAGAAATTCCACTTTAACCAGTTTGTGTTATACTGCAATGATCATTCTACGCCATTAGTAATAACTTTTCGAACTCCGAATTTCAGTCTTGACTTATTACTAAAACTTCAAAAAAGTTTTGAAGCAAGTGAATATTGAATTAATTATTATACCTACGCTAAAATGTTTTATCTGAATGTTTTATTATTTATTATTTTCGTTCATCACTGCTTGATATAAATCGGGTATAATGAGAGGCAGGAAACATTGGATAGCTGTTTCGCCTCAGAGTAGGACTCGTCAGTGATGCTTACCTCTACTTACTCCCCGAACACTACATTAAATGCTAATCTCCGCAACGCTACTTTATCTCAGCTATAGAATATATAGAAGCAATATAGAATAAAGAAGTACTTTTTATCAATTAGTTTATGTTTACGGCTAAACATTAATTCATATATAAAACAATATCAAATAAGTGACTGTGTTACATAACAATTCTACATGTTACATGTGTCTATAAGGATAATCTCTAATGACTAATCAGGTAGTTAAAGAAGGAAGGATGACTTTCTTAATGTTACTATCATACGAAATATGGAGTTTAATAGTTAGTAGATTGCAAAATTCACAAAAGGAGAGTTTGTAAAACATATTGACAGCGGTCCAGTCAATAACAACGATAACATAAGTAAGGCTAAAATCATGAATACTGAAATTATTAGGTTATGTAAGATAACAAGTCGATCCTGTACAATGTTGAATCTGAAGAATACGTGGATTGGTTCATACTAACATCAAAATTATTACCAAAGTAGTAAAAGTAGTAGCAATACTAGGAATAGTAAAATAAAGGATTATGTATAGAGCATATGATACTAAAAGAAAGAATCTGTCCGTAAAATGTACAAAATATTTATAAAGCTCATAATGTGAAGAAATAAAAAGTTGAACAAATCTGTGATACTGTAATTGTCTCTAAAATGTGTCACTCATAGTCTCCAACGATTGTTGATGACAGTACTTCGAACCCCCCACCCGTCTCTAATTCCGGCTTTCTTCCTTTCTACACTTACCTCAGTTAGTATTGTGAATACAGTTAGTTAAACAACGGTTTTAGTTAAGTAATCCATAGGCCAACCACCTCAGTTAACCTCATTATTACATAGCAAACGATCACTATCAAACAAGAGTTAATCAAAAACTAATAGCTTACAATTGTAATCAACTCTTAATGATCATGTTTTAGATCCATACATTTTATATGTTGTCTCTGACTACATATACTAGGCATAACATATTATTCAGCTTAATAGAGTTACAGTATTGTTACGATTATGTTGTTGCATCATAATATGATGTAGATCGATTAATGATCTTTAATAAAATGAACATATTTTTTTGTTTTCAATAATTGACTAGTTGTTAGATATGATAATATAAACATGTAAGTTATTAATTAAGAGATGGCTATGACCGATGATAATAGATGATCGTCTGGTTATATCACAAATCGATGGAGGTGGCAATCCTACTATTAAATGTCCGTTCATTGATGCACAGTATAAGACGTTTACCAATCTGAAGCTCCAGAGGCGAGATCTAAAGTGTACATCGTTGAAGAGTCCCATACTGAGACGAACTAGTTGTCTAGTGCTTCCTAGTTTCTAATAGTACCCAATCTTCATCAATCTGTGACAAATTCATCAATTATAAAGCTTCATACCAATCTCCACAAACTACTTTAATTCAATATCTTTATGTCATTTTAAACAGGATTTCATTTACTATTTTCTAATTATACTTTTCCTTTTAGTATAAAGAAGTAAAGATATAAATGAATATGAAAGGAAAAGAATCAAATAAAAGAAATACTATGTAACTTTTCTTTTTTGTTTTGTTTTCTCACTTTCACAATGTTACTAACACAATACACCTTAAAGGATGGTAGAAGTAGTGATTGTAGTAGTGATAGAATGATGAGAAAACTTTGGGGTGAAATGTAAAAGAAATAATGTACATTATCAAATAGGAATTACATAACAGGTGAATAAACTAATCAATTGTAACAAATGTATTCTACTGTAAATACATTTATATTTTAATTCTCTTATAAGTTAATTTTTCTATTCAGTAGGTAGACAATATATGAATTTAGTAAAAAGTCTACATATTCTATTGTTTATATAAGTAGTTCTATCTTTCTTTGGTAGTTTAAAGAGTAGCCAACAGTAAAATGTTGGAAAGAATAAGATGCATTCGGTTTATTCTGTTAGCTTTAATTTATTTGTATGTAGATCAGTAATAAATGGTTAAGTTTGTTTAACCTGGTTAGAGATTTTTTAGAAAACTTGTATTTTATGGGATAGGGGTGCTAGCCCTATACCCAACCTTCCTCCTTTACCCGGACTTGGGACCGGCAACAACCCTAGAAGAGCTGCGAGCGGAGCAAATGCGAGAACTACAGAGGAATCACACTATTGTCAGTACCAGGGAAAGTCTTCAACAGAGTGTTGTTGATTAAAACGAAAGACTCAGTGGATGCTCAACTTCGAGATCAACAGGTTGGTTTCCGTAAGGATCGGTCGTGCACAGACCAAATCGCAACACTACGCATCATCGTTGAACAATCAATTGAATGGAACTCGTCACTGTACATCAACTTCATCGACTATGATAAGGCGTTAGACAGCGTAGACAGGAGATCACTATGGAAACTTCTTCGACACTACGGTATACCAGAGAAACTCGTCAACATCATCCGGAATTATTACGACGGACTACAGTGCAAAATTGTGCATGGAGGACAGCTGACAAATGCATTCCCAGTAAGAACCGGTGTCAGACAAGGATGTTTGCTCTCGCCCTTCCTCTTCCTCCCAGTGGTCGATTGAATTATGAAAACCTCTACATCTGGGGAGAAGCACAGGATTCAATGGACAAGTAGGATGCAACTTGATGATCTGGACTTTGCGGATAATCTAGCACTTCTATCCCATACACAACAGCAAATGCAAGTAAAGACAACCAACGTAGCAGCAACCTCAGCATCGATAGGCCTGAACATACATAAGGGAAAGAGCAAGATCCTCAAATTCAACACCGAGAGCACCGACCTAATTGAACTCGATGGTTAAACTCTGGAAGAAGTGGATACCTTTACATACCTGGGGAGCATCATCGGTGAACAAGGAGGATTCGATGCAGATGTAGGGGCAAGGATCGGCAAAGCAAGGGCAGCATTCCTACAGTTGAAAAATATTTGGGACACCAAACAACTATCAACCAACCTCAAAGTTAGACTCTTCAACTCGAACGTCAAGACAGTTCTTCTCTATGGAGCTGAAACATGGAGAACTACTGCAAACATCATCAGGAGAGTACAGGTATTTATCAACAACTGTCTACGCAGAATATTGAGTGTCTGTTCGCCGGAAACCATCAGCAACAGCCTATTATGGGAGAGAACAAACCAACTTCCAGCTGAAGAGGAAATCAGTAAACGACGTTGGAAATGGATAGGACATACACTGCGGAAATCATCAGACTGTACCACGAGACAAGCACTAACTTGGAATCCTGTTGAGAAACGGAAAAGAGGAAGGCCAAAGAACACCCTGCATCGAGAACTGGAAGCAGACATAAAAAGGATGAACAGTAACTGGAGACAGTTGGAAAGGATTGGTGAGGACAGAGTTGAATGGAGAATACTGGTGAGCGGCCTATGCTACTCCGAGAGGGGTAACAGGCCTAAGTAAGTAAGTAAGTAAGATCAGTAATAAGGTAACTAGATGAGATAAGATGATTGTTGTGTGGATTAGGAATTCTACAAGTGAGTGCCAGATCAATAATGTTGTGGATGTCGGTACATAATGTTTAAGAGTTATATATTATAATGAAATTTCTGTGATTCTCAATGGTATCCAACCAATAAAAGAATAAACAAAAAAACCAAATATCAGTCAGCTCACAATTGATTAACTTTGAAAAGTTCCCGCATTTCGACTGAAAACTAATGAATATTGGCGTTTAGATATGTCATCATTAATAACAATGATTGATGGTATTTCTATAACACGGCTGAATGAATGGAGAACATTACCAATGGACAATAGTTAAATAATGAATAGACACTATAGAAATTATGTTTAAGTTTGGATAATGAAATTTACTTAATATTGTTTCTACATTGTTAAAATTATATCACTGATTACGTAATATGTAAATTGATAAGAAAATTTATAAATTCATCATAAACATACATTTCTTTTTGATCAATAAAAGCAAAATACTGACATGTACAACTGTTGTTTCTATGCAAGTCTTAAATTATTGTTAAGTTAATGTGTTTTGAACTTTATGTAGATGTTGAAATAGTTCAACTTTAGTAATTGAATAGATATGACGGCTTGGATACCTGAACAAATATTGGACTATAGAATCCCAGTAACTATCCTAAGTTCAAATGAACAATGATACATTATCAAATGATTAACATTAATTAACAAAGTAGTAATCAGTTTATAATCATGAATAACAAAGATTAAACTTGATAATTACAAATAAACTAACCACTGGATAAGTAGTATACAAAATTCAGTAGTATATTCATGATAAACAAATGAGTAAAAATTGAAATTTTCAATATTCCTGCGATTTAGTTTAGACCAGTTCTTTAACGAATAAGCTGTTTAAACTAAGTCACAAAATGTTAGAAAGTTCAATTTCAATTTACTGGATTATTACAAATATACTACTGAATTTTGTAAGTAGAGTGTTGAAATGATTAAAGTATACAGCGTAACTGAATATAGTATGTAGATTTTAGAGATTAATAACTAGCATAATGTAGCGATTGTTTGGATTTTGGCTGGTAAATAGAATTCAAGATACCTATCTAGTCTTAATCGGGACCCTTTAGATAAATGTACCTGTATCTTAATTTTGATGCTCACACCTGGACTAAAATCGCAGTCCACTTTATGCCAAATACCACAGTATTCATTACTAGGGTACTGGGTTTGAACAGTCACACTTGTGCAACGGTTATGTATATATAATTAAAATGTATTTGACATGCAGGTTCATCCATATGAAGAGTCCCACTTAAGACTAAATGCCCGTCCTGAATTTTACTTGCCAGCCACAATCCAACTCAATCAATTACTACTCAAACAGTACCTGTGAACTATTAGTATATCGAGGCAATCCACTCAGTATGCACATAAAGCAACAGAGAATGATCAATTTTAGTCCATGACAGATCAGCGGAGCAATCCAAATGCATTCTAATTATCATGTAGTAATATTCATAAAATATTCTGGGTACTAATTTAATATTCTATTGAAGTAGATGATATGTCTTTCTCTGGCTTATTGAGAATACTGCATAAACCTATAGCACTCGAATGTCTTGAACCCTTCAAGTAGTAAATCAGGAGAAAAATAGGAAGAAATGTTTATTCTAGTAAGCTTCAAATATATACAAAATGCTCGAGTATTTATAGTTTACCGTGAGGATAAAATCATCATTACATTCATCTTATCAGTAAACAGTAGTTTCCAACCAATATCTTTTTAGACACTTCTATTGAACAATAATTGAATGGAATGCCTTCGACTCCTTCGGGCTCTTTAAAAGGTATTATTAATATTTCTAAAAGCGATCCCAACAGTAGATATTCAGTAGTAGTCATCTGAGCATATCTGTAAATGAAATATTCCACATTATGATACTGACAGTACAAGTAGATATGGTGAGGTAGAAATATGCTTAATTATTAATTTGTAATTTTATAAGTTTCATGAACTACATACCAGTTCAATATCTTCAAACTACTTGTGCCATCAATACGTTTTAGTTCTGTTTTTTTCCTAAGTAGAAAACATTTTATGGTGTAAAACTACTTATAGTATACCTGATCAGTTATCTTATCGTCAGTAGTTGGTTGATTTAAAGTCTTGTAAAACTGATAATGAATATACAGGACCAAGCAAACCATGTACTGGTCACTTTTTAGTGATAAATTAATGCAACTATTTCAGTCCTAAAGAATGTTTGTCATGGTTTAATTATCTAACTGGTAGTAAAAATCCATGTTTATTACAATAATCTGAATCAGATAGTAACAAACAATTCTTATAGAAATGCATTTAAGTCTGATTGATGATTATTTCTCATTAATCATATACAACTACTTAAATATATACTGGCTAAATGATTAAGAAGATAGTTGTGGTGAAGTTTAGCGTTGAATATGAATTGATATAGCTACTTATTGTATACAAAACTGACATATCTGGAAGAAGATATGTGATTGGTTAATATAGTGTGACGGACGTATGAGTCAATGGCTAGACCTTATATATATATATATATATATATATATATATATATATATATATATATATATATATATATATATATATATATATATATATATTGTCGCTGAATAGTGACTAATGTCATTGTCATTCCTTTGAGTGGCTTAATATTACGTACATTGTGATTATGTAGTAAGAAATAAGATATAATAATCTAAAATAAATCATGCCTAACTTAAAATTTACACTATGCAGAAATCATTAGTATAATGTATATAATGCCCTAATTGAAATAAATATCCTTTTGGGATGTGAATAGAATTTCTTTCAACACTAATAATCTGATCGGTTGAACTTTATCAGTATTGAAGATGAAACAAAGATAACGTCAGTTTAGCAATGTATGGTACTAGTTGTAAACAAGAAGTACCTGCTCCTCAGGCATCATGATTGATAGTATTAGACAATGATCATATTAGTCACTACCAAGTGATCAATCAATGTAAATTCTTAAGTAATACAATGAAACAACTCAACTGTTACACTCTCAGACTGTAAAACTAATTCACTCGTAGTCGAATGTGTTAGTGAGTATCATGACTCTCCTCAGCCCGTTACCCCCCCAATATGTCAGATACACCTTGACGTCAAGAAGTACCGAATAGCATGACATTTAGTTCAAACAAGTTTCCATACAGACAATGTTTAGACCACATTCTATAACAGTATAATAAACAGGATGTCCAGTCATTTAGACTATAGGCCGAACTGACGCTTGATTAATTGACTTCATTTGGGACTGCAATAGAACTAGGCAAATATCATCACACTGATCATTATACAATTATCAACCAGTGAATAGGCTTTTTATATTTATCTAATACTCAATATATTATATGATTGATTATTTTTAGTTGTTTCTATTCGTCACAGTTGAGTACTAGTGAAAATCAAGGAGCTCTAGACAGGTTTTCCGTCATAGTGTGGGATACCTCAAGAGAATGTACACTAAATCCCCTCAGGAGATACAACCCACGGTCTTCGGGTTGTTGAACACCTAACCAGTGAGCTGGGCAAAGATCTATGGTCTTCAAAGATATCCAACCTACATTTATCTGTGGTGAATATAAACAACTAAAATTAATACCTATTTTCACAAAACTATCTCATTTCACTAGTCATTTTTATTATTTCCACTTGTATTAAATATGTGTTGACACTAATTGTCACTCTTTTTATATAATCTGTATGTCCAATTTTCTACTGTAAGTAAACCTCATCTTATTAAACTTCAATAGCTGATGAAGTATTGTTATAACGAAAACTCTGCATCTAAAGAAACTAATGTGTTAGGATCTTACAGTGAATTGAAAAATATCACTTAAATTGCATTACATTGTTGTAAACAGTAGTTATAAAGTACCTATTCAAATAAAAATAAACATACGATCATCTGTTCAGTTCATTGCTACTTCAAAGAAATGCACAGATATAGTAAGATATTCCATAAATAAAACTATCTAAAAGAGAATAAGAACATTATGAATTAAGCTGGATAAGTACATTCAGCTAATGAATATTAGAATAGAATGAAATATAGCTCTTGGCTTACACTTACTGACCATGATTCAATCTAATTCATACTTGTGAACAATTGTTGTATAAAATTAATCTGCTCAGTATCCACATATAGTAACAGAGAATGATCAACTATTTCACTTCATAATAAATCTATGAGAAGTTACATAATATCTTCAAATTATAATAGTAGTATGTTAGTAAGATGAATTTGTACATTCCCATTGATTTGTTATAGATCGAAGCTGGTCAGTCACTGTTGCTATATGTGCATCTTGAGCGGATTAATTCGATATAGCGAATATTCACAAGTATAATTTAATTTGGGATGCAGGTACATTCAGCCGATGAGTCCAGAATAAGACGAAACGTGCGTCCTGGATTCCACTTTCCAGTTATAATCCAAATTAAAAGTAGTATGTTACTTGTTTCGCTTTCAATTAATTAATCTTATTCAAATGTATATAACTTAACATCATTCATGTCATACTTAGCAACTAACTCTTCTTTGAAACTTTTATCTTATTCAACATTGATTATAATGAAGACAACTGTTATTATTAACAAGTATCTACTTGTCAAATACATTAAAGTTGTCAAACTTAGTTTTAATTTAAATATTTTTTCAGTTTTCTTCTTCATAGTGATTAGGAAAATAATTTTTTTTGTTTGTAAAACTGAAAAAAATTATTTTTCTAAAAAGAAAAAATTAAAATAAAATAAACAATCTACAATCAAGTATGATCATATTAGAATGAATTAAATGATAGAAAAAAAGAAAATGATCACTGAAAGTGACTGTTGAAGTGATTTCATAGTAACGAAATCGAAAAGAAATAAGAAATGAACTAAACTTATTTGAGATGATTATAACTGATAGAATTCAGTAGGATGAATTTGTATATTCCCATTGATTTGTTATAGACTGAAGCTGGTCAGTCACTGTTGCTATATGTGCATTCTGAGCGGATTGCCTCGATATAGCGAATATTCACAAGTATCATTTAATTTGTATTGTGACTAGCAAGTGGAATCCAGGACGCGCGTTTCTTCCTATTTGGGACTCATCGGCTGGATGTACCTGCATCCCAATGTTGATGTTGACAGTGGGATTCAAACTCAGTCCGGTTCGTGTCATACGCCACCGCGTACACCACTAGACTACTGAGTCCAGACAGTCACTTTTGTGCAATGGGCGAATTGGTAGTAGGATGAATTCACTGTGAACATCAACATTGGGATACAGGTACATCCGGCCGATGAGTCCCAAATAGAACGAAACGCGCGTCCTGGATTCCATTTGCCAGTCACAATACAAATTAAATGATAGAATTCAAATTTGTTGAGAATAAGATAGTTAACATGAATTGTCATGGATGATTATTATGCTACATTACAAATTGATAGAAGTAGGAATTCTACCAGTGGATGATGATTAACTCAATAATTCCAATGGTTAAGTGTTTATTAACTTGTTGAGTCTAAGTTAAATTCTTGTCGGAATCAAGAATATGCACAGCTGATAAATCCTGTATTAGGACAAAATAGTTATCTAGTGCTACCGCCTTTTTAATGGTATCAAAACGATTTTAATCTGTTAATTAGCTAAATTTAATACTTATCAGCAAAAATTCATCTCAATTTAACCATGATAATCAACTCATCAATAACTTACCTGTTATGATGCGAGAAAAATGGGGTGGGTGACCGAGTGCCAAACTACTAGTGCCTAGTCGGTGATTATGCGTCTGCCCTACGCCCACTTAGTCCCAAGCCACAATAAGAAGAATACAAGCCAATAGATCAGCCAGAAAGAAACCTATTATATTTCAAGCATTCTTTTATATATACATAAAATCAGACCGCACAGCAAACCAATTAGGAAATCAACATGAACACAGAACGAGGGAAATAGTGGTAGTGAATAGAAACAACTCGCACACAACTAATTAACTGTAGTCCATAATAAGAGACAATATAATAATAACAGCAATTACGTTAAAACGGGAGGATAGGGTAAGAGGAACGTAACAATAATAGAAACAAAATGTTTACATTACAGATAGTTAGAATAAATGAAATAGTGTTTTCAAAACACAGTTCTGAAAGTTTGTTAAACTTCTTTGTGGTCCGGCATAACATTACCTCAAGACATTCTAGCAGTCTTAGTAAGGACTTGTGAATGGTAGAGTTCAGACATGTTAGGAGTCAGACTATTGTCACCAGATAAAAAATTTTCCACAATAAACAATTAAGTAGTGATAACAGTTTTTTTGAAATTTAGAACAAATGCTAGAACTATGGTAAATTAATGAATTGGATATGTTTCTAATTAACACAGAGATCGAGCTTGGATCAATGAATTGTTAAAGCTTCAGTTTTGCATTAATTTACTACTCATTTGTCATTTTGTTTATGATATTCAATAATAAATTTGAGATATTTAAGCAATTACCTTGATAATACTGGATTTTCTGAAGGATGCTGAATTAAATGTGTAACATCAAATTGATCTTATATAGACAACTATTGAAAGTTAGAAAGTATAAGATAACTGTTTCCACCTAGTACTAGTCTTCTGATAAGCAAATGATTCCTTCTACAACCTTACCGCCGACAGAAAAAACGCCTGGTAATATTAAGGTGATGATTTCGTAGCTCCAGTGAAAGGACATGACGAATGGTGTTTGAGTATCTAGAGCATAAGTCACTCACTCGTAAATAGCATCAAAATAGGTTATCCAATTACACGAAGAAACTGAAATTAAGAATTAACACAACTAGAAACCAAGTTAATGGTCTGAAGTTTAGCTACTAGCTGAAGGAGATTTAAAAAATCTTCGTTAAATCTGTAATGATATCGTGGGTGTGGACTGCCACTGAAGAGTTTCATGGCTATTCAGTTTATTATGGTTTTTATTAATTAACTGATCAATGTCTCACTGTACTGTAAAACAAGATCTATGTTCTTGATAACGACTTGTAATCTCTGTAGTTCAATTATGTTTTTGAATGTGATAATTTGGAAAGTCAACGTAATACTATGAACTTCAAATATTATTCAATAACTAGATATGAAAAAAAAACGTCATTTCAAGTTATACGCCAACATTGTATTTTACAGTTCAATTGTATCTAACAGTATCTAAGAGTATCCAAGAGTTTGATTCTTTATACGATGATGAATGCAACCATTCCACAGAGTCACATATAAAAATAAGAAATGTGTCCTGAATTTGTTGTAGGAATTTTCTTCTGAAAAAGAACGAATAGATTCACAAAACTTGGACACCGACGGTGTATAAGACATTTGAATAAATTGTATTTGCAAAAACATTTTCATTCACCCCCATTCCTCTACTCATTCACCGATTGAAATCAATGAAAATTCTAACATTTCGGTTAAGAGGCCGACCCAAGCTTCATCAGGGAAATAACTAAATGTCGAAATTATCAAATATAAAATGTAAATACGAAGTGAATTTTCACTATGATTGTCCTATCCTAGGTATAATATGAGCATGTTACATAAGTTATTATGTGTAAATCAAATGTTCAGAATGTTCTAAATGAAAGGGGAGTGTGTTTCGTTTATATGTTATAAAGTCATTTGTGTATGCACATAACATTTACTGACTATGATCACGGGAATGAATAGAGGAACTGAAGAGTAACTTATCAAATAGATGTATACTCTGTTACAGGTACAATAATGAAACTATGTAATTCTATTAAATAATTATAAATGAAGCAATTAAATGTAAGTGATATAGGGTTAACCTAGCCAGTTGACAGTGACAATATTTAATCATAAAAGTTAACTAAATAACAGAATGGTATCCGTCATACTTTATAGTATTAGATAGTAAGAGAGTGACGAAGTAGTAGATTATGTTTGAATTAATTTATCAATCTTTAGTAGCGAACAATACTTCATTCTGGTGTGAACATCAACACTGGGATGTAGGTACATCCAGCTGATTAATTTCAAATAAAACAAAACACGCGCCCTTGATTGAGCCTGCAATTCAACTCAAATAATACTTGTTAACTATCGCCATATATAGACATTCCGCTCAGGATGCACATATAGCAACAGAGAGTGACCAGCTTCAGTCCATAACAAGTCAACGGGAAGAAACCAATTCATGCTAACTTCATCTTCTCTTTTATTTTTGGATTGTGACTAGCAAGTGGAATCCAAGACGAGCGTTTCGTCCCATTTGGGAGTCGTCGACTGGATGTACCTGCATCCCATCTTCTCTGTTTACATTATTCGAATTCCGCAAAATTTAAGTCTTCAGCAACTAATCTTTCTTTGTAAAAAAAAGAATGAAATTAAAGCTGTTTCATATTACTAATACGTGTAATGCTATTGCAGACTTATTTTCACATTTTCATAGAAGTTACAATCATCTGTTCTCATTTAGTGTTTATAGACAGTAGGTGTTATTTGCATACACAGATAACTTTACAACATATAAACGAAATACACTCCCCTTTCATCTAAAACATTCTGAACATTTGATTCACATATAATAACTCATGTATTATGTACATATTCTGCCTACGATTTGACAATGATTGTGACAATTCACTTTGTATTTCCATTTTATATTTGATAATGTCGATATTTTGTCACTTCCTTGATGAAGTTTGGGTTAGCCTTCTAACTGAAATGTTGTAATTCTCGTTAACTTTATTTACTGAAAATATTTTATTCAAATCTGTTTTATAGTCAATAAAATTCTTTTCACAAATGGCTTCAATCTAAGTCATCCTACTTTTGAAATGGTATCCAAGTAACAACTAATAAACTTTACATTTTCATTGACAACTAATTACATTAACTTGTTACGTCACATGTTACAGTATAATCAGATAATTTTATTTTTTTTATATGATGATTCTGCTTTGAATTATTAAAACAAGTTACTTATTTTCATGTTATAATGCATTATATAATTAATTTTAGTGAAAAAAATCATCTATTCATTAACAATTACATATACTACTAGTAATAATTTATGCATACTACTAATTACTTATTTAAATAAGTAATGTAGACTAAAGAAAAAAAATAACAACATTCTGTATATTTCTATTTAAGGCAGGAGATAAATTCAAATCGAAATTTGTTATCTTATGAAAATGACATAATACTTATTTGATTATCAGTAGTATACTTCATGCACAATTTGTTTGTTTGTTTTTTTTTAAAGAAAGAAAATGTACAATTAAACATTCCGTTTCTTTTATTTGTTTTTGTTTTACTTTATAACAAGATAACGAATATGTTTCAATGTGTATTCAATTTTATATAAAGCACAAAATGACAATAGACAAATGTACTTTACTATTAAATTAGATATTATCAATTGAAATTATTCACATACTTCAATAACTTGCTCTAATCGGTTAAATAGATCTGTCTAAGTAGACTTTATGTTTGTTACCAAGGTTACCAAAGGTAATGAGAAAGTTTAAAAAAAAACGACAATGAAAGTGATTTTATCATAATTGTCTGGGAAGAAAAGTGAAAAAGGTACTTAATTGTTGAAATGCTTAAAGGTAATGTTGGCAAATATTTATTAGGTAATTTGTTATTATATATTGACATAGTTGTCAGAGACCTCAATAAAGGCTTCAGAACTTCTGAAAAAGCCGGAGATATTCCATCCAACCACTAATGCACAGAATACTCTAAAAGATTGACGTAACGTGTTTTGATTGGGTAATGGCTGAAACTTCATAGTGCGGATTGGCTGGAATAAAATGATAACTTTATTGTTTTAGAAAATTATAAATAAACGAATGTTCTGTAAATAACACACTTTTACTGAAATAAGGATTTCTGATCATTTGTCTTCTGTCTTTTGAATGGTAACTAGGACGATTCAAGGCTTTTGAGTGCCGAAGTTGTCCGCGGTTAGTCAAGCTATCATGCACCAGTTGTGACATTTCAATAGGAGACTTTACCTAGTATTTACTTTCTTATATATAAATATATATATACCAGAAAGCACTCTACGATTGTTACGTTTTAATACGCGACTCCTCAAAGATGCTTAGGCTTTTCGAAGTATGTTTAGGCTGCAGACCACAAAGCTTTCATTTAATCCTTTATTCATTTATTTACCTATTTGCTGCCTTGAAGCATTGGAAGCATAATTCAATCAACTCTGTTCTGGCTTCTCTATTCAAGCTCTTCTCAAGTGTTATTCATTTTTTTGATGTCTACTGGTAAAATATGTTCTTTGGTCTTCTACTTTTTCTTTTGGCCTTGAGGATTTTAAATTAGGGCTTGTCTTGTGACAGAGTTTGATGATCTTCTTATTGTTTGTCCTATCCATCTTCTGTGGTTTGTACTGATTCCTTCTTTGGCTTGATTTTTGTTAGTTTGTTCTATGACACAATATGTTGTTTCTGACGGCGTTTGACCAAAGCTTCCAGAATATCATGCCAAGAGAACTGATCATAAACATTTGCACCTTTTAAATTATTCTTTTTGTAGTTCTCCGTGCCAGTTTTAACAACATACAATACAAGTGTTTTGAAGTTTGTATTAAAAATTGTAATTTTGATGTTAACTGACAAATGCTTAAGTTCTAGATGCTCATTTATCAAACTAGAGTTTCTTAAAGAATGCTAGATGTTCACATTAAGTACTATTAGTTGATAACTATCTAACAGGTGACATATTTGTCACATCTTTTCAATGAAGTTAAGGACTTCTTCCTGAGCGCATGATCAATGTTATGATTAGTTAATAATGTGATTATAGAATTTAATGTATCAAATTATAAATTATTTAGATAACCATAAGAAATCAAGAACTCCTCAGTAAAATCTGATTTGTACAAAAAGATCCTTCAAATGTACTTTCTTGGTAGGAAAGACCATTTTGGTTCATTTCAACATCTTTTTATTGTTCTTGATACCTGTTTGAATTTATCTTTGATTTAGATATGGTCATTTTTACTTATTTGTCTATAATTTCTAGTCCTTCAACTAAACATTTCGTATTTTATGAACTTTGACTATTATTGAATATTTGTTGCTTCAAGAATCTAGTTGCTGTTAAAGTGAAGTTAGTGTATTTTTCTGCCTGCTATCTAATTGTCTGATCTGTTTGAATGATTGTCGTCAAAAATACGTTCCTGGATTAATAGGAACATGTTTATATTTTGACAAGTAACCAATATTATGACTTTAATTATCGATTGTTTTTTACAGAGTGATTGCATTCATTCATTGAATCGCTATTATTGACTATATAGCATACTCGGATTGTTGGTGTTTGTAAGGTTCTTATTTATGTTGTACATTAATATAATTTGTGCTTAATTAACTTTCGATGTTTCTACCGATTATCCTATACACAAGAGGCATATATTCTTGATGTTATAACAGGGCAATAAATTGAGATCACAATTTTGAATGTCGATTCTTCGTGATGTCGGGACGCTTACTTTTGTACTATATTTGTTGAAATTTACGTAACTATGCTATTTGTATGGGATAAATTATAAGCTTTCCATAGACCTTAATTGTTGTCATATTTGTTTTCCTTCTCCAGTTATTGTAATCTTATTGTTACCTCATTATCCCTCTCACCATTCTTATATACAACTCCCCTAGTCCGGTTCTTCATGTAATTTGTAATATTTTTACTACTATTAAGTCCAGGGAATAATATATAAACCAATTGTTTTCCATTCAGTAAACGATTTGATCTTAATCTTCATTTGCTGGCTCTTGTTCTCTCTATCCATACATTTGAGTTAGGTTTTGGTCGCTCAAGTATATCGTCAACCAATCATCGTTTCCCAAGCATGTCAAGACATTGTTACGGTGAAATCCTATTGACTAACTTCCTTTAGGTAATTACTATCATGATTATTTACAATTAACTACAGTTGACATTATAATCCTACTAAAATGACTTTTTGATGAAGATTTTCGGAATCATCATAGTGACCATCTTAATAACATAAGTTCATTAGGATTATAGATACAAATCGTTGAAAACCAACTTCATAATCATTTTTTTCTTTATTTTACAGTAATAAATAAAATAAAAATTTCAATTAATTAACTTTACATAAATTATCAATGATGTAATCATTGGTAAAAAGAAAAACGGAAAAATAACAAAGAAAAAGAAACACTTAAAAATTGATTACATAGTAACAATTTATTTGTTACTGTAATAATCGATTATCAACATGAGAAAATGTCATAAAATTAAAAAAAAAATAAAAATAAAAATAAAAAAAACAAACTGACAAACAATCAACCATCATTTTAGTTACTATCACCTTATTTCAGTTTGTTTTATGTACATAAATAAAAATGAATTGAATTAACTTGCATAGTAACTTCATAATGAAACAATAAACAACAATGATTCAATTTGATTATAAAAGAAAGTAATTGAAAGAAATTAATTATAATTGATCATAGACATGAATATAATCGACTTGGTTATAGAAGTGATTTTAAACACTTAAATCGTCTTCTCAGTTGATAATAATAATGTACAAATATGATGATGTAAATAAGACATTGAATTTAAACAAAAAAGCTCTTATTAAGTATGATACTGTAATGTAGGTGTTATTTACATGGTAACTTATAAGTAGTATATAAAGAAGTGTCATATGTTAATTGCAATACTGAACAACCAACAAGATTATTAGATCAGGTGTTATGATGCGAGAAAATTGGGGGGGGGGGTGACCGAGCGCCAAATTACTAGTGCCTAGTTGGTAATTGTGCGTCTGCCATGTGCCCACTTAGTCCGAAGCCGAAATAAGAAGAATGCGAGCCAATAGACCAGCCAGACAGAATCGAATCGATTCCTATTATATTTCAAGCATTCTTTTATATATACATAAAATCAGACCACACAGCAAACCAATTAGAAAATTAGCATGAATACAGAACGAGGGAAATAGTGGTAGTGAATAAAAGCAACTTGTACACATCTAATTGACTGTAGTCCATAACAAGAGACAATATAATAACAGTAATTATGCTAAACGGGAGGATAGGGCGAGCGGAGCGTAACAATAATAGAAACAAAATGTTTACATTACAGACAGTTCGAATAAATGAAATAGTGTTCTCAAACACAGTTCTGAAAGTTTGTTACACATCTTTGTGGTCCGACCTAACATCAGGTGAATCAGAATGAATAACTGAATTTCAGAATTGCCTATTTATTCTACGTATATGTGCTAAGTCTCGTATTTGATAGCTTGACTAGCCGCAGACAACTTTAGCATTCTTGAAGACCTTGAACCCCCACCTCACCCATCTAGCTGCAAAATTCAGAAAACCAGTAGACTGAAATCTATATTCCAGTAAGATAGACAGTAAGTAACGTACAAAATATTTGTAAATTTATAGCTTTCTGAAACAATAAAATCATTATTATAATTTATCCAATCCGAACTAAGACGTTTCAGCAATTACCCAATTAGACCAAGCCACGTCAAAATTCTGGTAGGTTCTGTTGATCAATGATTTAATGGAATGTTTCTGGTTCTTTCAATGGTTCTGTAGGCCTCGTTGAGGTTTCTGGGAGCCTTCTCAACAGTATGTAAATTAAATAATTTATTGCTGTTAATATTATTTTCTCATGCCTCCAAACCTTCTATTAGACTCATGAACTGTTGTCATATCATTCTCTATTCATGATTTCCAGTCATTATTGTCCTTGTTTCATATGAATGCTATTTTTCTCATTGGTTAATTGTGTATTCGGGTTTTGTATATTTATAAACGAATGAGTGAAATATAATTAGTCTATTGGCCTCTCTGAATCTGTGTGGTTGTTGGCCCAGCTATATTATGCTTTCCAATCCAGCTTTACGACTAACAATATCGAGGCAGATGTATAAACAATCATCGTGTCTGGTCTCGATATTGATTCAGAGTGAATTTACGTTTTCTACATAACGTGACTGATCAAGGTTTATGAGTGAGTTTCAGGGTGACAGAACACAAAGCGTGTGTATAATATGTTAGAGGCGAAAAGCGAATCAAGAGAGGCTGATCTTTAACTAACTAGGATTGAGAAACTCGAACAACTTACAAATAGAAACTGACAACTATGGATACATTAATTACAATGCCCTATATTTTAACCATATACACCATCCTGATGTCTGATCAATTGTTTCCACAGTATTATTAAGTTATTAGAATCTAGTAATTTATTTATCATTTCCCAACTTCATTCAACTAACGTCTATTCAGTTACATAAATTCAACGTTTCGTAGTTTCTTTTGATTGTATCACAAATGTTACTAGATGGCAGAACAATGACAATATCAAGTACTCAAAGGCACACAGTTGACCACAGTGAAAAATATACATGTAAATAATTAAAGGCTTTGTAGGTTGCTCAGAATCATAATCGTCCGCCAATATCCTAGGCCAACCTTACTTTTATGATATCGTGGTCTTTGTTGGGTAGCTCTGAAAATTAAGGAATACTGGATGACGTTTAAGTCCTGGTACGGGACTCCTTCGCAGTACTCATCTTTGATTAGGCTAGGGAATCTAACCAAGTAGTTTCAATTCTGATGGTGGAGTCTTAACAATTGATATTATTGATCCAGTGTTCAACATCAGGATTCACACCTTAATCAGTCAGTGATATACTAAGACAGCTAGTCAATGTCAACTGTGAAAAGTCTTCCACTCCTTACAAGTCTTAACTCTATCGGTCTATCGAACTTTTAACAAATTGTATAAATTACGCAATAACCACTTTCGTCTTAATTCGTAACAGAGAATAAAGAAACTGTTCAAGCCACCTTGTTGGTAATGGTGGTGCTTACTGTTTTTTTAGTTTCTAGATCTACGATGAACTGCAAGCCATTTAGAGGTAAACCCAAATATACATAGTTGGCGGATTTCACTAGTTAATTATAACAAATTAAATGTAGGTAACTTCATCGGTAATAAATGTATAGTCGCAAAAATAGTGGCTGTTGAAAATCATTTAACTGTTTCAAAGATAGTTTTCAGTATGAATATAAGCTAAAGTACTACTAAAAGCCGACAATCACTTGATAAAGTATACACTGTCACTAGTACTTCATCATAGCCAGCATGATCCGGTGAAGAGTTATTACTACACTTAAGAAGTATACAAAATAGACTCTTGGAACAATCTAAACAAAACTATGTGGGCTATGATCTTAGCTAGTTATGTATTTTGGTTATTTACATTCGTATGACTAGCTTATCATATCTTATGTGGATTTTAGATGAAACATCACTAATTCAGCATAAGATAAATAATTATCACTATCATAAAAATAATGGACTTAACACGTTGGTTTGAGATTTTCCAAGTTTGAAGAAGGTTAACAGATTAATGTTCCAGAGATTATCAGTATTGCTTTCTTTTAATGAAAACATAGTCATCTAGAACAGCATGTCATCAACATTCAGGAAAAAGTAAAATCTCTAGAATTCCATACCTTGACAAAAAATCACCAACTAGAAACTTCTGAGAGTCGAATGGGATGATTCACCCTAGTATGAAACTCTTCAATAGTGCACTTTCATCAATTCTTCACTGAAAACCGAACCACTTAGTTCACATTTATAACTTCAGTTAATTCTTAATACATTTATATATTTCGAGACTTTGTTCGATACCGATTGAATTTTTTCCTACGATGGTTCGAAATCTTGAGTTGAAATTGTATTGATATAATCAATACACATTAATGAGTAGTTCAATTCTTGGAAGAAACAAATGTCCGATACTACCGGTCTTTAATGACTAACTTACTAAGATAAGCCTGTAATAGGAAACCTCATAATAATCATTTAATTCATTTAATAACTGTTGATTGTAATGATAAAGTTATTAAAACAACTGTTTGATCAAATATTATTTCTTACTTTTCTTATTTTCTATAAGACTTTTTAAACTACTAAGTAGTGATTAAGTAGTACCTAACCGTATATTTTCTTTAGTAACTTGTCAAGGAAGATGGAATGTTGGTATTGGTGAATGTGGTCGACCTGGTTAATGGCCGACATCAGTTCCGAAATCGACTGAGTAAAGTGTTTATGTTGCTGCTGGGAAACAATGTCTTCTAGAAGGATAACTTTATCAACTGTATATATAATTTGCTGTATTGTTTCAGACTTTGTATGATCCTGTTATCAGTGGTGAAATTATAAGTTGTTTCGTAAAGGTGTGTCTTTCATTCAAATTGGTTATTAGGAAATAAAACGGTTACAGTCACATTTGGTTCAGGGTTCATCCTTGGTTTTGAACATGACTTACATAGTGTTAGGAAGCTCCACTATCGGCTTAGTTATAACAAGACATTATTAATATTCAATGAACAGTTCAATGGTAGTTTCATATAATGAAAATTAATGATATGGATATAAATTCCATAGGAAGCACTAACCTCTCTTCCACATTCAACCTCTTAATTATTTCACATGCGATATGATTATAAGGACCAATTTACACGGAATACAATTGAAGAACTCCAATCACTTAATTCATGTGTAGCAATTAATTGATGGAATTGTAGCGTATTCATCAGTGTAGTTCTACTAATGTCAGTGTTAACTTTCAAAATGTTCACTATTTCTTGTGTTACTTCTTTGTTTTGTCTTCTTCAATTAAACCACTGAAATGAATCAACTTAATGTTGATGATCATAAAATTCTTATCACATAACATAAAACTTTTTAGTTATCTTCATTTCCATGGAATATTTATTATTTCATTCTGTAAGAATTTATTATACAATATTCATTATTATTTGTCTAGTTTGAGATAACCAGTAAACAGTAATATTTATTATCAGTAGTACTATTGATAGTAGTATTTACTATAATTGATATACTGAGAAACACATAAATTTCAATTTATTATCGATAGTTTAGCTATTTGTCCTGTTTTTTGACTCGTCAGATGCATGTACCTGCATCCCGATGTTGATGTTTACATCAGTTTATTTTTCGAGCTAAACGCCACAGCCTTCATCACTAGGATGAAACTTGCGTCCTGGATTCCACCTGTTTATCACAATTATACTCAAACGACACTTGTGAACTATTGCTATATTGGGGTAACCTGCTTGGGATGCACATATGGCAGCAGAGACTGATTAATTTCAGTCTATCTCAAATCAACGAGAAGATCAAAATACATTCTAATCAAATTTAATAATTCATTAAATAACTAAAATGAGATGGTTTTGTGGAGACAGGTATTAAGTTTAATTGATTTTAGTAATCATACGTTGATGTAATCAATATACTAGTACAAAGTATTCCAAGCAGCAGCCATGTGGTAACACAGTGAGAAATGTTAGTAGTAGTAGTAGTAGTAGTAGTAGTAGTAGAAGTAGTAGTAGTAGTAGTAGTAGTAGTAGTAGTAGTAGTAGTAGTAGTAGTAGTAGTAGTAGTAGTAGTAGTAGTAGTAGTAGTAGTAGTAGTAGTAGTAGTAGTAGTAGTAGTAGTAGTAGTAGTAGTAGTAGTAGTAGTAGTAGTAGTAGTAGTAGTAGTAGTAGTAGTAGTAGTAGTAGTAGTAGTAGTAGTAGTAGTAGTAGTAGTAGTAGTAGTAGTAGTAGTAGTAGTAGTAGTAGTAGTAGTAGTAGTAGTAGTAGTAGTAGTAGTAGTAGTAGTAGTAGTAGTAGTAGTAGTAGTAGTAGTAGTAGTAGTAGTAGTAGTAGTAGTAGTAGTAGTAGTAGTAGTAGTAGTAGTAGTAGTAGTAGTAGTAGTAGTAGTAGTAGTAGTAGTAGTAGTAGTAGTAGTAGTAGTAGTAGTAGTAGTAGTAGTAGTAGTAGTAGTAGTAGTAGTAGTAGTAGTAGTAGTAGTAGTAGTAGTAGTAGTAGTAGTAGTAGTAGTAGTAGTAGTAGTAGTAGTAGTAGTAGTAGTAGTAGTAGTAGTAGTAGTAGTAGTAGTAGTAGTAGTAGTAGTAGTAGTAGTAGTAGTAGTAGTAGTAGTAGTAGTAGTAGTAGTAGTAGTAGTAGTAGTAGTAGTAGTAGTAGTAGTAGTAGTAGTAGTAGTAGTAGTAGTAGTAGTAGTAGTAGTAGTAGTAGTAGTAGTAGTAGTAGTAGTAGTAGTAGTAGTAGTAGTAGTAGTAGTAGTAGTAGTAGTAGTAGTAGTAGTAGTAGTAGTAGTAGTAGTAGTAGTAGTAGTAGTAGTAGTAGTAGTAGTAGTAGTAGTAGTAGTAGTAGTAGTAGTAGTAGTAGTAGTAGTAGTAGTAGTAGTAGTGGGAACCTGACTATGAATATATATATGTGTACATGTAGAAATACGAATGTCATAAATACCGAAGGCACAAAGCGGTGAGAATTGGACGACCAATGACAAGTAACGAATGTAAAGGTCAGCTCAACATACTTCACCAAACTAATGTAACAAAACAGATGACTAGGCAGACATCCACACACATAGGGAGGGGGCATGAATATATAAATTATAAAACTGTTATATCGGACCACTTAAGAAGAGTGAAAAACTCCCACAACTATGTTTTAGAGAACTAATTCATTTATTCTGGTTGTGAGTTGTGTTAACATTACATCTCTATTATTGTTATGTTCCTCTTACGTTATCTTCTCGTTTAGTATATTTGCTGTTATTATATTGTCTCTTATTTTGGACTACAGTTAATTCGTTGTCCTTATTCACTACCACTATTTCCTTAGTTCTGTATTAATGTTAGTTTTCTAATTGGTTTGCTGCGTGGTTTGATTTTGTGTACATGTAAAGGCATGATTAAAATACAATTTGATTCGATTCTGTTTGTTTGGCTAAATCAACCGTTGTTTTTCCTCTATTCTAACTTCGAGAGTGGTGGTGACGGGGCAGACGTGCCGTACACTGATTGGCAATTATCAAGTGCACTGTGTATTTTCACAATATATAACAATTGGCGACGGGGCTTAAAGTGAATCCAACTTACGTAGTCACTGATCATAAAGGCTAGTATATTTTATTACCCAATCAGCACAAAGAATCAGTACTCAGTGTCATCAACCGTAAAACAAAACAAAAACGACAGCACATTTATGAAAGCATTAAGAATAAAAGTACACATAGGTTATATGATCGTCTTGACTTACCCGGAAAAATTAATAGGGAATTACCACTTATGACATATGTCAGGATGTTCCTGATATTCGTAAAAGAAGTCATGACTGGTAGAGTTCAAACTTGTCAGAAGTGAGACAGCTATCACTGGTAACAAAGAATGATCATCAAGCCATATTACAAGTTCATTTAATACTCATAAAATATGTTTATCATTAATTTAAATTATATTCTTCAGGAATGTTCTAACCTTCGTATAATTTTTTTCAGGAATTGACTCTGATTAAAAACTAGTTAGAATTCATGAAGCACTTAACACTTATTTCATCTTAGTATGAATTAACTCAACATTGAATATCTAAAGTCCTACTAAAGAGTTAACTCAGAAAACTGAGATTTGTTGCTAACGTCTAATCTTCAAACTACAAAGATTGTCTGAACACATAAGCCTAGTAGTGAAAGCTGTGGCATTTGGTGTGAAGCAGACTGAGTCCGAATCCCATTGTCAACATCAACATTAGGATGCAGGTACATCCAACCGACGTGTCCCAAATACGACGAAACGCTCCTCCTAGATTTCGCTTGTCAGTCACAATCTAACTCAAACAATAATTACAAGTTGCTTACTAAGTAATAGCAATTGCTCTCATACCTCACATACTGAACCAATAAATTACAGCAAATGCAAAATACTTCAGAAATCGAACTAAGAGAGTTGCATACAGAAACTGAGACAATAAATCTATAGTGCAATTAAAATAACTCTAGAAGTGAAACAGATGACAATCAGTGATGTATTTATCAAAATCTTACAGTTTAAGCAATACATATTTCTCAATCACTTAATGATTAACAGACACAGTTTATAAGTTACTGTTCCCGATAACATTAAGCATATACTCTTTAGATTACGATTCCTGATTTTTTGTCTTGTTATGACGATTTGTGATTTCAAATTTCTTTGTTTGTTTTTTTTTAAATTGTTGTTGACTTGTCACTATGGTAACTTGTCATAGACAGTTTAAGAAACTTTATAGATTGTTTTAATTACACTGTGTTCACTGAATTGGATAGTCTAATAGAGAAGCATTAATCAACCTTTTGAACAGTTTCATCTAAGGAAACTTTTGATAGAAGTAGGTCATGAAATTTTCTTCATAAGTGACTAACATCTTATTCTGTAGACGTTGAATTTAGTTGGTTGTTGTTGACAAATGTTCTGTTATTTTTTCGTACATTTATTTTGACTCCTCTTTTGATTTGATTCATAATATTTTAGCTGTTTGTCAGTTTCCTAGTTGATTAGTAAATTGTATCTATTTCAATATGTTTATTGACTGTTGATATACCTGAATGACAATTATCTAAAGATTGTTTGGATTTCTTAGTGTTTCGTATATATAAGTGTTATGATGCGAGATATTGGCGGTAGGTTAGCCGAATGACAAATTAGGTGTGCCTAATCGGTAATTGTGCGTCTGGCCTACGCCCAAGCCGAAATAAGAAGAATACGAGCCAATAAATCAACCAGTCAGAATCCTATTATATTTCAAGCATCCCCTTATATATACATAAAAGCAGAGCGCACAGCGAACCAAATTAGGAAATTAACATGAATACAGAACAAAGGAAATAGTGGTAGTGAATAGGAACAACTTGTACACAACTGATCAACTATAGTTCATAAAAAGAGACAATATAATAACAGTAATTATGCTAAACGGGAGGATAGGGTAAGAGGAACGTAACAATAATAGTAACAAAATGTTTACATTACACAGAGTTAGAATAATTGAAATAGTGTTCTTAAAACACAGTTCTGAAAGTTTGTTAAACTTCTTTGTGGCCTGGCATAACAATAAGATTACTAAGTCTGCCTAATCAATCCTGTGTCCATAATTGTCCATATGTATTGATGTAAGAGATGATGTGTTATAGGGCTTGACGGTTAGATAATATTCATGTAAGCAGTAGTAATTAAGTCCCTGTTGAAGCAGCTTAGTTCGTAGATAACGTTTGGTTTGTCTTCCTTTATTATTCTGTCATTCTGTTTGCATAGAATCGATTGGACTGTGCAACAGTAATTCCCAATTGCTCCGGTTGTAATTACGAATATATTTTTCTTATATATAATGATTATCCCAATTGTATACGGATAACCACATGCCATTTTTGTTACTTTTATTCATTCAAGCGTACTATTTAAGCAAAATAAACACGATTATTACGAAAACATTTGAAGTAACGCAGTCATTTGAAAACAATTAACCAGTTTAGCAATAATTTCGAAGTTAATTTTTAAACAAAGAACAACTATTCAATACAGATTATTGTAATCATCAGTTCAATATCAAAATAGACTGTATACAGTTGAAATCAGTAGAATGATGTAACGTTTCTCTTTTTCTTTCATTTATAGTTTATTAGTTTGTTTTTCTTTTTACCTTAAAACAAATGTTTTTCTATTGAACATTGAATAATAGTTTATCTAATCAGTTGGTGACGCATTTGAAAATCTCTACTCCATTATATATTTATGTTCAATGATGAATGAATTGAATATGAAAGAAAACAATTAGATTTTAGTTGATGAAATTCGTTGCAGATTGATGTTTGTATGGTAGCATCGAGAATTAAGGAGCAATGGACAGTTGTTTCGTCCTAGAATAGGACTCTCCCTCTGCACCAGTTACCTAGCCTGCATCGTATGGTGAAATTTTCATTTTCGTCAATCTGTGGCATCAGTCTGTGACGAATCCAAAAAACAAAACTCAAAGCTCTCTTCTTTCGGCCCTGAGGATTCCAAGCTAGGTATTGTCTTGTAATATAGTTTAGTGGTTTTCGCAATGTGTATCCTATTCACCTCCAGCGTCTTATAGTAATTTCCTTCACAACTGGAAACTTGCTTGGTTCCTTCTTTGTCACAGTAGGTTGTTATTTATGGTATTCGGTCAACGGATCCAAAATGTCGTGAGCAGATAACTGCCTGAAAATAGTTGTTGCTTATGAATGTTGATATTCGTACAGCAAGTGTTTTAACGTTTGTGTTGAAAATTTCAACTTTGATGTTGGTTGACAGTTGTTTTGAGTTCCATATGTTCTTTATTCGAAGAAATACTTCTCTTGTTTCACTAATCTATGGGTTCATATTTGCATCACTTCCCCCCCCCCTCACGTGTTTGTCAACTCTAACTAGAAAATCCGCTTGCTGTGGATTATACTACAGTGTATAATAATCACCTATTTGAAAGTGCTGAATACTGCACATCTGTTGAACACAGAAAATTGTGAGGATAATCTTCATCAGTAATGTGATTGATGTTATATTTATGCCACAAAAAGCATATTAGTTAAACAATTTATTCTCTGGTGGTATTGCTTAGAACTTTACAATAAATTCTTGTGTATTTCTAACCACTTAACATGCTGTGTGTTTTGTGGGGGAAGTGGTTGGGTGCAATCAAAGAGGAGCTAAGTGTTAATCATTAATACTCCTGCATACCTAAAAGTTTGAGCATGATTATTTTCAATATAACTCAATCTTCACTTTTATAACTTTCAACAAAAATAACTAGATGAATTTAAGTGGTTTATTGAGATTGGTATTAAGCTTAGTTGACTGAATCCATCACATATTCATGTTGGTAGGGTACCAATGTAAACCAGGGAGCACTGGACATCTGTTTTGTTCTAGTATGAAACTCCTCAGCACCGTGTACCCTACATTCCGCTTGCAGGGATTCAATGTTGACGAATACCTAACCACCTGCACCACTGTGCGAGTTGGCATCCAATGGTAGAATACTCACTTCAATTAAATTTCTGATATAGCACAACTATCACCCAATATCATCAGTGATAACTGTCATACTCCTGACAAGTCTGGATCCCAACAGCCACACCAATTAGCTCACTATCGCCTAAATTCAGGATGTTCCTAAAGCTCTAGTATAATGTTGTGACTAGTGGAGTGGGACAATAATCGCCGATGACATTCAATGATAGTCTCAATTCGTTTATGCAGACGGTTAAATGTACGCTAACCCTCAGCCCCTGGGGCGAAATCTAGGGTACCGACCCTTTGAGAAGCTTCATATTAGAACAAAACCACTGTCCAGTGCTTTCTGGTTTCCTGTGTACCCTTCCAACACTAATCTGTAATGAATTCAATCAATTGAAATATAACTAACTATATTATTGTAAGAAATTTCATTTCATTCTACCAAATAAAATAGCAGGTTAAAAGTTTAATTATGACATAAAATTATTATGTAATTTATTTATAAAAAATTAAATTTGACATTTGATTGTTAATGTTTTAACAAGGTAGAATTCATCATATTTCTGTTATAGCAACAACAACAACAACAACAACAGAGAGGGAGAGAGTGAGTAACGATCACAGCAACAACAACAATAACCATAGCAATAACGGTAACATCAACAACGATGACAAGAATAAGAACAACAAGACCAGCAACAAAATGAATTACATAACATAAATATACAAAGAGATATTCGTTTTATTTATATCTTATCATTTAATTGACCTATTTTCTTTTCTAGATATTTCTCATTTTAATTACTTCAACTCACTAAGGTAATTGGCATATCAACTCATTTTATGTGTATCAGAGACTTGATGGTAGCATTTATTTTCTATGAATATTAGAAGAAGAAGACAAATAACAACAACATAAATTAATCTTTACTGTTATATTTTCTATTTCAGTAGTAAATTTAATGAATTACAAAATAATTCCATGTAATATTTTAATGAGATGAAAATAATATTTGTGGATACTTTGTAGGTCAAATGATATGACTGTGTGACGTAATTAAATGTCCTTGACCTTGAACATTTAAGGTTGAGTTTTATGTTGTTAGATTTGGGGGGGGGGCAGTAGTCGGTAGAAAACCCTAGATCTAGGTTTTATACTAATTGACACTCGTTAGTATGGCATACAGGCAATGATCGAAGAACTGGATGAACATCAAATTAATTGATATATAGTGATCAATCACTGCATACATATCACTCCTACAAAGGGTCGGTAACAGCTTGGATGGTTTGGTGGTAACAGTTGCCCTGGATCAAATCCTCAGGGGAGCATTAGTCCCCTTAAACATTGTAGATACATCTTGCTGATAAGTGCTAAACAGAATAAAATCAAGGTCTAGAGCTCCCTCCCAACTGCCTCTAAACCATCTTTTACCTCAACATACTTTCGGTGATATCGAGTCACTTAAACTAGTGTCCATACTACAACGGTATTCACAGAATTTGATCCTCATTATAGAGAACTTGTTAAAAATTAAATTGAATACTACGCAGTAATTAACCAATGTACTACATCACTTTATATAATGACTTTTCTAGGTTCTATACACTAGATTCCCTATTTAAAGCAGATAGAAACCAACGTAAAAGACTTTAGGATTTAGAAAATAATTAAAAATATAATGTCTTTGAAATTTCCTGAAAAAAGATTGATTCCTAATTATATTTTAATTGGTTAATTACTAATGCTAATATCCTAGCACATTACCTTACATGAGCCATAAATGTTGAATCGTTAGCACATTATAGTAACATCTGGTCAAATCTAGTCATGTTGAAACCCTTTCCTCTAAGAACTGTCCTTCAGCAATATGAATGTAAAAGATTAAGCATGAATTGAAGATTGAAGCACGAATTTGAAACTTGCACACTCATGAAGTCTTATCATTCCAGGAGTTTATGCCTAATGAATGCGTGCAAAACCAGAAAGTACGATCTCTATGGTATTAATATTTCTTTTCTTGCCTTCTTATTATTTTTTGGTCTGTTTATTGTTTTCCTTCAATTTTCTTATTAACTAATCAATATTTCTCTTTAGAAATTTCTGAAGACTTTGTATAATTACTGTTATCTTTGGTATATCTCTCTTCTTCACATCTGTTAAGTGGTTAATAATCTCTTTGTTTTTCCGTTCTGTAAGATATAACCATCCAATAACACTTTTTCAATATCTGACAGCAAGGACAGTACTTAACTCATCGTAGAAAATCATACTTTGTTCTTGCACTAAAAGAAAGATTACATTCACCTCCACTGTGCATACGAGTTAGTTTGTGTTAGTAGTGTTGTCTTCTCTATTCGTCAGTCTTCTTGAGAAATCTCAGTCCATGTCAATGAACATGAAATTTACACTGAACAATCTTCTTATAATCTTGTAAATCTTGGAAAGTTACAAATTAAGTCAACAATAACAATACACACCATATACACTTATCATAAAATCGTCATTATTAACGTCCAAACTATTTAGAAGTGTTTTTCTAACTACAAAGAAACGCGAGTAACTGATACATTCCATTGTTCGGTAAAGACTCTACTCTACTTAATCGACAGAGAGGTGTTATTATTCATCTTATTTGAACTATTTATTCAAACAACTGCAATTTAATGGTTCCAAAGTTCTCATATGTTTAACATAATTATTTTCATTCTTCGCACTTCATATACGGTATTTTTCGTGTTCACTGATAATTCTCAAACAAGAATATCTTTGTTAGTTTGTTATCACAAATTGTTCTGAATTTGACAAATATTAACAACTAGAAAGCACTAAATAGCCGTTTCGTCTTAGTATGTGATTCATCAGCAGTGTGCATCCATAACCTCACCAAAGATAGCACTCACTACCTTCTGGCTCCGTGTCCTCCACGAAGCCATGTTTAAAATGATGCAGTTACCCGGAGATATCACTTGATGAGATTACGCGAATATATCACAAATTGACTGGTGTTCAAAATATAAACCGTTGTATACCAACCGACTCAGTGAACTAATGGTTAAGCCTGAGGGTTCTGGGTAAGATCGCTGGTGGATTGTATACACACACTGCCAAGGAGTATCATACTAGGAGGAAACAAATATCCAGTTCTTCATGGTTGTCAATGGTTGTCTAATTCAGACCGATCCGTTATATTAAATTACCATTCATCAATCTCCACAACATTTATTTACGAAGAACATATTTCTTAGTGATTAGTTATCTTTTCGGGATTTAAAGTAAATATACCTACTCCCCCCCCCACTTCTACGAAAATCTCAACTTAAAGGCGAAGATTTGTCCACATATGGATGAATACCAAAGGGGTTTCAACCAAAAATCTTATAGATATAAGGTTCTCATTGCCAATCCCGTTTCACTCATGATTTATATGGGGAAGACAATAATGTATTCAGCTTTATTTCATTGAGGAATGAAGAACCTATTTACAAATAACAAGGCAACTAATCGTAGATACTACTTACTTTAACAATCGAGTTATAACCCTGATTAATGTTTCATATCATAGCGTTATAATAGACTCATAACCCTAAATAATAATTAAGGAATTAATTTGCATTTTGTGGTGCTGAGACATAGAAAAGCATTACACAAGGTAGGGCTAAACGTGATGCAAGGTCTGGAAAAATGTTTGTCCTACGTTTGTCACACAGTTTATCCAATATTTTACGCACTGTTTTCCTCTCCCCCCCCCCTACACACAGCCTTATATGACTAGGCACCAACCTTTCGGCTGAGCCGGTTAGTTACAGTTTGAGTGAGATTAAGACAAAAGGCTTGTTCACCTGTGTTAGCCTTGGCGATAGGATTCTCTCAGTTGATGCTACATGACTCTGAATATATCGACAGATGGTGACGCAAGTGAGCTCTGAGTCAAAGTATTCTACTCTTTGACTCATTTCATGCCTTGAAACCTAACATTAGATCATATTTCAAACAGTAAAAGCCTAGTTTCAACTACAAATTTCTAATCTTTAACCTAAATACTAATCTTAGATAATGATACACCGTCTACCCTGCGCATTTTTAGCTCAAATTCAATTCAGCCTTGACGCCAATAGCACAACTCTCTTTGGTTAAACAGAGGATTTTATGCAATCATTCCAATGCCAATCTTACTGGTTCCTATCCTATACTCTAGCTGATTTGTAGTTACCAAACATATTTAATAGGTACAATCACTAATGATTTATCCTGAAATCTCTGGTTATTATGTGTACAATTGTATTTCTATGGTTAAAAACTCATTAGTAAATTTTAGTCGTCGTACATCTTACGTGGAATTAATCAATTGTCAACATGAAAGTCGTTAAACCAACTATATTGTTTTCAATGAAGATCAAGCTAATTATGTCAAATTAATCAGTGTTTGTTATTTTCTAGTCTACGAGTGGTGTCTCATGAAACAGAGTATAAGTTACCTGATTTTGTCACTTCATTGTGTTTTTACAAATTTCGCTGTTCATGTGGTAAACGTCAAATGGTATATGCCAGCATGCAACTTAGTCAACAAATGAATGAACATTTCTTCTTGTTCACCACATATAGTAGGAGCTATTCGGATTCAAGCTTCAAACCTTAGTTTATCTATTTTAACTTAGTTTATCTCATGCCATATAGGATATAGTAAATGACCTATCTAATAATTCAATCCACCTGCATTTATTCGTTTCTTCAGCCTCCTTTTCATATCACTTCTACACTACTTATGTATTAACACTGCCCATTCGGAATGTTCATAACTAGTTGATCCACTTCATGTATTTCAATACTAGTTTTTTTTTACGTTGATCACTATCAGTACCCCATTCATTATATTGTCAACTGGTTTATTACCAATAGTTATGTAATCCATTGATTCCACTAGTGTCAAGGATATACATATTCTTATGATTGGCCTAATAATTTTCGCTTATCATCTGAATTATTATTGCATATAACAGTTTATCATGATAAAGATTTAAAGGAAGTGCAGTATTATCTTCTTGTCTGTGTTATTCTATTGAATGGGAATCCTAACTAGTTTATTTCTGTTCTACTTTGTGTTACTTACAATTATAAAGTAGTATAATTCATACCGAATAATATGTTTTTCAATGTTAGTATTTTTTATCGTGAATGCTTACCATTTTCCGTTGTCTTGGTACAAAGTTTATCAAATGTGATCTATGTTACAGAAGTTCTTTGTAAGTATTTCCTCTTCGAAAATATAGAAACTTTAACCGCTTCTCTGTTCGTCATACAGACAATGATTGGTTACGGTATCTATTGGACCACAACATAGGCTGTTTCTCAATCTATCCATCTCTCAGTCTACCTATTATACTTCACGATTTCCAGTTCGCTTTGACTATAGTGACGTGACTTTATAACTTGGAATCTTTAAATGGATGATTTTTAGTAAATCACGATAAGAGGTGATTCCATTGTGAAGCTTTTATCATTACTCATTTGATATCATAAACTGATCTGAACTAGATAATCATTCACAATCATGAAGCACTGGATACTTACTTAGTAGTCGTATGGGACTCTTCAGCAGCTACCATGAATAAGAAACTCATTTTTATACACCTACAATTTAAATGTGACAACAAATCAATTACAATCAATTAGAAACAAAGAATTGTAGTAACCAGAACGTATTCGCTTGCCAAATTCATTATCCTACACAAAACAGCATGCTCTTTAATGTCATCAAATGTCGATATATACCCATTTTACGATACCATAAACTATATATGTAAGTTTGCATGCACAAATAACAGCAATCACATTGGTAGAATAGAAAGAAGAGCTTACATTTGATTTCAACAGCACATCACCAAAAGTTTCCATTCAAGCAAATCGAAAACTGTGATCACTACCATACTCTAATTGACACAGGAAATGTAGCTGTTACATTGAACTCCTTTAAGATAATAATTAGACAGTTCAACTATAATCCCCTTAGATTCGCCTAACCAACATCGGTCACTCTATTTAAACTAAAATGTATGTGTTTGAAAGGAAACAGTGGTAAATCCCTATTCTCTATGGTAATTCCTTGCTTATGTTATCACACTCATGTTATTTCACTCATTACATCACTTTCAATCTTTCTCTCATTGTGATTACATCACCTATTGATTATTGGTGTTTTACACTGACTGATCACAACTCATGTTATTGTTGTTATTACTGTTAACAGTTGCTGATTACTCATAATTCATTTTGATTCCATCTACTCTGTTACGTAATAACACAATTCTTTGGCTGTATAACTCTTTGTTACTAACTTGGAGTTCTAGAATTTTCACTTAAGCATTATATTTATAAGCGTCACATGTCTAATCATCATGTTTAACTCACCTTGAATCGTTTTTTTCTTTGTGATTCTACGTTCTGACTCCTAATCCGTATCATTTATAGTGTTAATACTGATCGATTTCAGTGTATGACAAATCAACAGGAAGATTCAAGTGTATTCCAATTACATTACGTACATCGCACAAGCTTTATTGTCTAAATTCAGTAGCCTAGTTGTGAACACAGTGGTGTTTGGCACAAAGCGAACTGAGTTCAAGTTCCTGTATAATCATTAACATTAAAATCCAGGTATATTTAGCCGACACGTCCCAAACAGAAATAATCACGGGCCCTAGATTCGGCTTACTGGCCACAGTCCAACTCAAATTATACTTGTAACTATTACTGAATTGTAACAATCCACTCTGAATGTACATTTGGCGACAAAGATGGATCAATTTCAGTCTATGAAAAATCATTCAAATTAAAGGTGTTATGCTTTATGTATAATTTTAACTATAAAATATTACAGAGGTTATATGCAGCTGATGAGAGTCTGATGAAATGAAATGAACTCACTTTATTCACAACAAATGTTTGTCCTTGACGTTCACAAAGGAAACTAAGTGCTACATAAAGTGACGACTGGTAGTTTAAAATGGCTTCAGTAATATTAGTTTAAAACAATCAGTTGCATAACATCTTATTTACTACTTCCAGGTATTAATTCCTTTTCTCCATTCTTATGTCATTATTCAAGCATTAAACATTCTCCTATGCTGATATCTGCTTTATTTTACGTTCTTCATTATCTAAGCTTCACATAATCTCTCCTTAGTGATTATCGTCTAATTCTTCTTAAACGCTATATAAATTATGTGCAGTAATGATTATTATATTGCTTCTAGGTTGCCAAGCAGTAGATGAATATAAACTGTGAAATTAATAAATTTATCTTGTTCTTCTTGTGCCGACTGATTCAAAGACTTCATATTTTGTAAACGTTTATTAGTGTTACGTATGCAATCAGTTCTTGTATTAGCACGTTACTAATACATACTGTGGTAACATTGTTTAAATGCATCATTGATAGGATTGTGCTAACACAATTTGTCCTTGGTGCCTTGTACCTTCTGCTGTCTGAAAAGTAAATATACTGTCATCGCACTATTCTTCTTTCTGAATAGAGTCTCGTTCATCGATTGCTTGGATTATAAATTGTTTCCTTTTATAGCATCAGAACTTAATCTCACTGCTGTTCCTCTCAGCTGAACTCACTAGAACGAAACTACACTGGACACTTGGATTTATACATACATGTAGTGGTCATCTGAAGAACCCATTATTAACAGTAAACATTGCTTTTAATTTAAGTAAACAAAATTCTGATAAACATTGCACCTATTATATGTACTTATATTAACTGCCGATATAGTATATATTGCTATTTGTGACTATTTATAATGTGCTACTAACTCGATAGTGTTCCTCATCCACTACATTTTGTTACAGTTATCAATCTTTCTAAATTGGGATTTGTGAACTAGGGAACACTGGGTAGTTGTATTGCCCTAGTATGAAACCTCTCATCAATGCACACCCTAGACCCCTTCCCCATGGGCATTAGAATAACGAACGCCTAACCTTCTGCACCACTGGATCAGTCGGCATTCAGTTGTAAAAATTCCAGTTCCGCTGATTTGTGATATACAGCGACGATCATTCACTACTAAAGGGTTTCATAGTAGGACAAAGCAGCTGTTCAGTGTTCCCTGGCTTTCAATGATACCCTTCTAACATCAATCTGTGACGAACTCAGTCAACTAAACTTAATACGATTCTCCACAAACCATCTCAATAAAAATTTATAAATTCAGAACAGATTGTTTACAATATGGGAGCTTTGGTATTAACACGAATGCTTTTATTGATTAAAATGCAAAATTGTACATTATTTATTAATTAATAAGAGTTTGTCAGTTTTTTTGTTGCTATCCATTATAACTTGTGCTTGATCGCTCGATTAACCATGTAGAACTCCAGTACTTGAACGCCATGAACTTTCTCAGTCAATTCAGAAGAAAGAAGATAAATAGATAGTAATCGTTATTGCAGTAACAGTGTGTTATGTACAAAATATGCGGGTACCTTTTATTTCTCCGAAAACAATAAAATCATCTTTAAAATCTATCCAATCCAGACAGGGAAGTTTCAGCAACTACTCAGTCAGAATACATCACGTCGTGATTCTGGAATGTTCCATCGATCGGTGATCGGATTGAATGTCTCCGGCTTATTCAGGGGGTTCTGGAGGCTTAGTTGAGGTTTCTGGTAGCCATCCCAACAAGATCCATGATTGCATCTAATCAGTTTTGACTGTCCTATAAACATTTTGATATTAACCTAAGATAATGATGAGATTTCATTTTCTGGATAACATTGTTGAAAATTTGCAAATTTTTATCAAAATTGCCATGCACATTCAGTAAGTTAGTAGTTATCAGTACTAAATAGATTAATGAATAACATAGTACTGTTTAACTATTAGGTATTCAGTACAAGTTTCAGTTTAGGAATCAACAGTAAAAACTAGTAGATAGATACATGTAGGTTTGATAAGTACTGACTAGAACGAAACATTACTCTTGATAACCATACATTAAGTAGTATAGATAACCATTCTTTCCAAATATTAAGAAACACTGATAAAACTTGATAAATTTTTAAATTATATAATCAGATGATTTGCATCAAATATACATTGTCATGCTCAAGATTCAAATGTATTAATAGTAACACATTGTTCTTATTTAATCAATGATACAATATTACCCAGATAGTAACATCAATAGAATAGGATTGATTTTTTTTTCTCTTTAAAATGTATTTAGCTCAATCATCATCACTTCAATGATATACATGAGTAAGTAAGTAATGATGAATAACAGAGAAAATGTATTCATTAATGAATAGATATTTAACACGATAACTTTTCATGTATATTCGATAGACAGGTCAACATATCAATCATGTTTAGTTGATTATATTCGTCATAGATTGATGTTAGATGGATACCAATGTAAAGTAGGGAGTATTGAATATGTGTTTCATTCTAATATAGAATTCATTAGTGGTGAGAATTTTATCATTGCAAGTAGATTAGTTACTTAATCCCTAATAGAATCGAAAGTGCATTCTACTGAGGAATCCTATACTAGAAAGAAATAACTAACCATTCCCTTTTAGTTTCCAATGGTATCGAAACAATAGTAATCTGTGACAAATAGGAACAATCAAAATATATAACATACTTATGATGTATATAGTGCAAGAGACAATATCAAAACTGAAAAAAAAAAAACAAAATGACTGTTACCATTGAAGTGATTACATATTGATTAAGATTAAAGTAGTTGACAACACTTGAGAATAATGTAAATGGTGCCTAATCATTTAAATTCTAATTAAAATGTATGATATGATAGTGTAATCAGATGATGTAAACGTTAAAAAAAAGGTGATTGACGATGATGTAATAAAGAAGGATGATAATGATGTCATAGAATGAAGTGAATTTTAAGAAAACTGATAAAAGATTGATATTTGTTATCATTTTAGACAAATAAGTTGGGTTTCGCGTTTCTGATAGTAATAGCTTCAGTAAATTTTATATTTGAAGATGTTTCTTATCTACTGGATACTTTAGAGAATAACAACTTTGTGCCTTGTGTTGTTATGATATCTTGGCAATTGCATTATTGAATTCTTTCATATCACTTAGTAGTAGATTTTTAGAGGAATGTTCGTGAAACCTTAGATAAGTACTTCTATTTGTATTGCCAATGTAAGTGATTACGTAAGTGAACGTTAATATTTGCAATTAATTGCCTCAAGGAATGTGTTTTATGCAGCATAACTAATTTTACTGAAGAATTTGTTCTCATTAGTGCTATGATAAGTGTTTTCCTGATTCAGTTGAGATGGTTTGTAGAGGTTAACATTACGTTTAGTTGATTGAATCCGTCACAGACTGATGTTGGAAGAGTACCGTTTAATTAAAAAATCTATCATTAGGTGCCAACTGGCCCAGTGGTGGGAGCAAGCTAGACGTTCGCCGACCTAAGTCCCCTGGGGTAAAAATCAAGGTGCACCCTGCTGAAAAGGCCCATAATGCGACGAAATAGATGTCCAGTGCTTTCTGGTTCTTAATGGTAGCTTGCTAACACCAACTTGTGACGAATTAATCGACTTAACTTAATACTGATCTCTCAAACAACCTTAATTTAATTACAATAATCACCTAACTAGTGACTAACTTTCGGATGTTTATAAACCTATAGTGAGAAGTTGTGACTGATGGAATTCAGACTTGTCATGCGTGACACAGTTATTATTACCAATAACAATCGATGATCGTTATGCTATATCACAAATTAATAGAAGTGGAAATTCTACCATTAAATGCCAACTAGCTCATTGGTGCAGAGAGAGTTAGGCGTTCACAAACATGAAGCCCCTGAGGCAGAGGGGAGGAATTAATGGTTACACAATCCTGAGGAGTTTTATACTAAGATGAAACAGTTATCTAGTGCTCTATGGTCTTCTTTCTGATTGTTTATGATTTATTTCATCAATGTTATCACTTAAATAATAACTGTAAGAAACATTTAATTTGGATTGTGACTGGCAAGTGAAATCCAGAAGGCGCGTTTCGTCCTATTGGGGACTCATCGGCTGGATATACCTGCATCGGAATGTTGATGTTCACAGTGGGATTCGAACTCAGTCCGTTTCTAGTGGTGTAAGAAACATGTTTAATTTTTTTCATAAAAAGTAAAAGGAAGTTTTAAAAAGAAACAAAAATTAGAATTGATTACATTTCTAGGTTATAACTTCATGATATTCAATAGAAATTCACCTTGGTAACAATGTGATTGATAAGATGAATAAATGAAATGAATGATCAATTACAATAAATATAGTTTTATTATTATTTAACTGAAGAAAAAATTGGAAACAACCCAACAAAGAAACTGTAATGGAGCCAAACTATTTTGAGCAATCTGGAATAACAATGAAAATTTTCATAGTCAATCAGAATACAATTGTCAGGTAACGGTTTTATATTATAAAAAAATCTAATGAAAGTACATGGAAAACATTAAACAGGAAAGAATATTTTAACACGTTCAATGAACTAGTTAAGGTTAGAAATGTTCACATTTATTTTGAAGTCATCGAATGTTCGTTAACAGAACTCATCCATATAACGATAGATCATATTATTTCTGAAATCATGATAATGCTCCAATAACTCATTTAGGTAAGACCGACAGACCTCAATGTTGTGGGTGTACACTTCGTTGGTTGGATCCACGTAATATATTTCGTGGAGGATGACGCGATACGCATAACCAAGTCATCATAAAACCTCTTCAAGTAATCTATTTTGTCCTGA